>PVIR01002044.1:92616-109602 GCA_004026965.1 Petromus typicus
CCTGACAAACACAAGGTCATGAGTTCTATTCCTTGTACTGAAAAAAAAAAAAAAAAAAACAAGAAAGAAAGAAAACAGCATATCTTCCAATGATGAGGGCCTGACAAGCAGCTATTGTCAGGGACTCACAGGAAGTCGGAATACTAGAGTATCCTTAGCTAGTTTCACAGAGCACCAACAATCTATAGAATTAATGTCGTACCCATGGATTTAGTGCAAAATGAAGTAGGAAGCTGGCACACGCATGTAGTATATTATATCCACAGGAGTACACAGCGCCCCCCTGGGACTCAAAGAAGGAGACCATGTCATCTGCTTTCTTTCTATCCCCCTGAGCTCACTCTGGGCTTGTTGGACAGAAAGATAGCAACTTTCTTTTTTATTTTTTTTTAATTATCTTTATTGGTACATTAAATATACACATCATGCTTGCACTCCATAATGGGGATTTGTACCAGTATAAGACACAACTTAATTCTCATTTTTTCCCATAGCCCCACCCACCCTACCACCCCCCCATATATATAAAATTTGTTTCCTTACTTTTTTGTTACAATCTCAACATAGATAGCAACTTTCTCTATTTCTCTTACCCGTATGGGTATTCAGCTCTGGGGAAGGATTTCTCCAGTGGAAAATAAAAGTCTGAATTTATGAACCAGTCCAAAGAATAAAGATAGTTGCTGTAAGTATCATCACTCCTGGAAATATCAAAGCACTCTACACATAGGAAGCAGTGACAAATTCTGAATTACTCAAGTAAAGGGGTGTTTTTATTTTCACTGTGTTAAATTCAAAAGGGCTCAAATTACATAATAACTTTTCTGAGTCTGTCCTGAGTAAATCAGAGATTGCAGTTCACAGATCCAAGTATTGCAAAATAGCCAATCCATGAAAATGATCGTAAAACCTCTCCATTTTGCTCAGGAAGGAATTGCTCATTTCATTACTATAAGCCACTTTGTTTTGTTCAAAAAAAAAATCACAAATGATTATCAAAGTAAAAAAGATGAGTTAGTATTATTCAAAGAAAGAATATTATGTTTAAGGAACATAATATTTTTCTTTTAAAAGATAAAAGACCAAAGAATTAATGAAGGATAGTCTTGTCATTAGGACCACCCAGAACAGCTGTGATACACAGGTCGTGCACTGAGCAAGTCAAGAGGGAACATCCACTCTCTCAAACCCACTGCAGGGTTACATATGCATTGCAAATGATTGAGGGAACAGGCAGTAAAAATACCTTGATAAAGGGAAGGCTTTCTCCATGTCTATATGCAGACAGAAGAATGTTGGTGTTCATCAAGATTATAAATGTGTTCATCATTATTATGATAGACAAAGAAATCTTATATAAATTATATAGAGAAGTAGGACATCAGTAGAGAGGTTAAAAAAGTGGACTATGGTATCAAACAAACTTCATTTTGAAACTATCTGCCATAATAACTAGCAGGGTAGCCTTGGGCAGATTACTTTATTTCTCTGATCCTGGTTTCTTTGATCCTCTAGTTCTGCCTCTATAAAAGATAAATAATAAATGGCAACTGCTAAGGGTTATTATGAGAATTAAACAAGAAAACAGATGCTGAGTCCCTTATAAACTATCTGGTAGCTGGCTGGGTATTATGAAAGCAATTTAAAAAGTCTAATACTCCCTGGATGTACCTTCCTCACCCTTTTCCTGGACTGGAGAACCCCAGCAGTGTGCTTACTGTTTATCTGACGGGAGTATCCGAAGTTAACCATCAAATGATCCTATCCAGAGGGCCTCACTCTTTTTGGACATCACAGAATCCTTTGAGAATCAAGTGAAATCTGTGGACTGTCTCTCTTGTGAAGCAGACACAAAGGCATGCATGTGAAAGTTGGCATAATTTTCAGGGTAGGTAGGGGTATATTAAAGGTTATGTGTGGACTGTTGTCTCTGAAATAACTATGCCAATAAAATGCCATAGCTCTCTTTGGATATTGAATCATAATCATTTTTCTGAAATTGTAGCTTTCAGATGTATATGTTCACTGTTCTGCTTAATCTCTAATCAAGAACTACCCCTTTTTAGGATCAAAATCTTTCCACTTCTTAAAATTATCAAATAAATTTATTATAAGAATGGCAAGTAACAGGAAACTCAATCAAACGAGTTTGAAGACTGAAAGTATTTATTAGTCACATTACTTAAATTGAATTACTTAAATTGAAAAGTACATAATTTGATATGGGTTCTAAGTGTTTCTTTCTGGTTTGCTGTCATATAAAGGTTGATCTAAAAGTACTGTAGGAGGGGCAGGGATTTAGCTCAGTGGTTCCAATATCTGCTTTGCAAGTGTAATGGCCCTGGTTCAATCCCCAGTAACCACATACCATACTGGGTGTGGAGACTTACACCCACCAGCAATCAGAACCACATACCACAGTGTCGGGCGCGTAGTGGCTCACGCCTGTAATCCCAGCACTCGAGCGGCAGAGGCAGGATTGCTGTGAGTTCGAGGCTCACCTGTACTGAACTCATTCATAGTGAGTTCAGGACCATCATGAACTACAAAAAAAAAAAAAAGTACTACAGTAAAAGGTGCATTTCCAATAATTCCCCTCAAAACACTCATTGTTTTGAATACACTTAATCTGTCATTCTTGCCACTTTCTGAAACAGTCTGAAAGTCCTCTTTCATTGACTGTTTTAAGCCGTGCTACCATGGCTGCCTCAATATCCAGAATCAATTGAAAATATTTCTCTTTCATGGCCATTTTGACTTTAGGACATATTATACTGTTCTTATGTGACAGAAATTGCCGTAAACATTTTCAGTTTAGGACCTCAAGGCACCCACAATAATATAACTAAAGACACTTATGAAAGAAGACTTCCAGAACTGCTTCAGGAAGTTGGAAGGACAGTGGAATAAATGTGTTTGGATGTAAGAGGGACTCATGACAATGTGTCTCTTCCTGTAATAAATTTATAACATAAATATTCATCACAATTTCATCATACTGCTTATTTAGATTTGTCCTCGGGCTGCCACTTCTAAAATCAAAGAATAGCTCCTGCACTGTGTCTTCTTATCAGCATATTACAGTCTAGGAAAAAAAGCACCAATGCCAAAACTCCTAGCCAAATCATGAATGAGCTTCTGTCAGGACAGCTTCTAAACTAATTTTGTGGACAAAATAATGTAAGAATTAGTCCTGGATAACTTGAAATGATCACTGCAGAAAGAATACAGTCAAACCCTCTTGTTGGAGATGAGTGGGAATCAGTTCCACTCAAAGTCATTACCATCCCCATACTTTTTAACTGGATCCTTTTTTTGTTTGGTTTGGTTTGATTTGGTTTTTGGTTTTTTGAGACAGAGTCTCACTATTATAATTCAGGCTGGCCCTGACATTAGCCTTGAACTCACAGCAATCCTCCTGCCTCTGCCTTCCAGCTGCTGGGATTACAGGCGTGAGCCACCATGCCCCACACTGTGGTATGTGGTACTGATTACTGCTGAGCGTGAGTCTCCATGCCCAGCACTGTATGTGACTACTGGGGATCAAACCCAGGCCCTTGCACTTGCAAGGCAGGCTCCAGAACCAAGGAGCTAAATCCCCAGCCCTTAATTGAATCTTTATAGTATTTATTAATGTTCATTCCATGCCTTCTGAGTGAAGAATCCGAGGCTTTCTAACCAAGCATCCCATTAAAGTTCACTTCCTTCCCATGATAGCTCTGTCCAAATTAAATTGTGGCTTCATTTGTGTGGGTATGCATTAAGAAACACAACGAACCCCTCATTTGCTTTCAGTTTATCCTTCTGTTGTTACAGGCACATTTGTTGTCCAAGTCACTGCAACTGATGCTGATGATCCAACGTATGGAAACAGTGCTAAAGTTGTCTACAGTATCCTACAGGGACAGCCATATTTTTCAGTTGAATCTGAAACAGGTTAGATTCTTTTGGGTCTTTTTGTTTTGGGTTTTTTTTTAATAATCTGTAATTTTAATTAATACATTCAGCTGAGCTAACATACTTTTTAATAAAAATAATCAGTGTGATTAAATTTTCTTGTATTCTTCTGCCAAACATTAATGATGTATTTGCAAGCATAACATCAGTATCATTTTAATCAAGAAATCTGACAATGAATCTTTCATCCACCACGTTTATATAAGTAGATTCAGAAAAATTAAACATTCCTTTATTTTTCTTCTAGTATTGGATAAAGGTGAAAAATTAACCCTTCTTTTTTTTTCCCCCTTTACTGAGTTTATGGTACATTTTAGACACAGATCATGATCACATTCAACATAGAGAATTTGTATCTCTAAGTGATTTGTCTTCATTCTCATTTTTCTCAGCTCCCCTGCCCTCCTTCCCTCCTTTCTTTACTTTCCTCTGCCTTCCTTTTTACACTGAACATTTTCTTCTTATTTCACAATTCCAATCATACATTCTGGATCTCATTTACACCTGCAGTTTCCCATACTAGAGAGACAATATGGTATTTATACTCACTTATGAGTATGTCTTCAAGGTGCATCCATTTGAATATAAATGACAAGTTTATCATTCTTTATGGCTGAGGATTAATATATCTCATTAGAAAACACACACACACACATCTTCTTTATCCAGTCTCCACTTAATCGGCATTTTGGATGTTTCCAAGATTTAGCTATTACAAATTGAGCTGCTATAAAATAGGTGCACATATGTTACTTTGGTATGATTCTTTTAATTCTTTCATGTACATACCTAGCAAGAAAATAGCAGGGTCATATAGAACCTCTAAGCCTAGCTTTTTGAGGAATTTCCATGCTGATCCCCACAATAGGTGCATCAGTCTATGTTCCCACCAACAATGGAGAAGGGTTCCTTTCTCCCAGCAGGCCCTCCAGCATTTGTTGTTGGATTATTTCTTGATAACAGTGATTCTTTCCAGAGGGAGGTGAAATCTCAGTGTTGTTTTCATCTGCATCTCTTAAATGACCAGCAATGCTGAATATGTCTTCATATGTTTCTTCACTGCCTTTATTTCTTCATCTGAAAAATTTCTGTGCATTTCAGATGCCCATTTTTGGATTGAGTTTTTAAATTTAGGGGAGCTTATTTTCTTTAAGTTCTTTAGACTTTCTAGAAAGCAGTTCTTTGTCTGAGGAACAGCTGGTAAAATTTTTTTCTAACTTGTAGGTTGTCGGTTCACTCTGTTAGTGGTTTCTTTTGCTTTTGAATAAGATGAGACCCCAGTTGATTCTTTCTTCTAGTTTTCATGCTGCTGAGGTCTTGTTCATAAAGTCTTTCTCTATACCATTGTCTCCAAGAGTTCTACCTAACCCATTTTCCAGCAGGTTTAGTGTTTCTGTTTTAATATTTAGGTCTGTAATCCACTTTAATTTTAGTTTGCTGCATGGTGAAAAACATGGATCTAGCTTTAATCTTTGACAGGTTAAAACCCAGTTTTTCCAGCACCATTTATTAAAGAGACTATCTTTCCTCCATTCAGGGTGTTTGGCTCCTTTGTCAAAGATAAGGTGGCTTAGTATGCCTGCAGTTCTCTCTGCATCTTCTAGTCTGTTCCATTGACCCATGGATTTGTTTCTTTGTCAGTCCCATGCATTTTTTTATCACAGTGGCTTTGTAGTAGAGATTCCATTTGGAGATTGTGATACCCCCTGCCATGTCCTTGCTGCCTATAATTGCTTTTACCCTTCTATGTCTTTTCTGGTTCTGGATAAATATTGTGATTATTTTCTCTATATCTGTGAATTATGCTTCTGGGATTTCAATTGGGATTTATTTGAATCTATACAGGAGTTGTGGGAGTATGGCCATTTTGACAATAATGGTTCCTCCTACCCAGGAACAAGGGATGTCTTTCTGTTTTCTGATACCCTCTTCAATCTCCTTTTTCAGTGTCCTATAGTTTTCAGAATGGATTTTTCACCTCCTTTGTTAGATTGATTCCTAGGAGGTTCATTTTTTTAAATGATATTGTGAAAGGAATTTTTTCCCCCATTTCTCTCGCAGTGAATCTGTTATTTGTACAAAATACAAAGGCCACTGATTTTTAAATGTTGACCTTGTATCTTTTTGCACTACTAATTTGGTGATTAAATCTAGCAGTCTTTTGGCTGAGTTTTAGGGATATAGAATATTATATCATCAGTGAATAATAACAGTTTAACTTTCTCCTTTCCTGTCTTTATTTCTTCTATTTTTTTGTCTTGTCTAATTGCTGTGGCTAATGTTTCCAAAACTATATTAAACAGGAATAGTGATAGTGAACATCCTTATCTTGGTCCTGATTTTAGCCTGAAAGGTTTTTGGAGTTTTTTGTTTGTTTATTTGTTTGTTTTGGTTTGGTTTGGGGTTTTTTTTTGTTTTTGTTTTTGCCTGTTTACAATCATGCCGGCTGGTTTTTTTTTTTTTCATAAACAGCTATTATTAGACTGACATAAAGACCATCTATTTCCATTGGCTGTAGATTTTAATCATAAATAGGTGTTGGATTTTGTCAAATGCTTTTTCTACATCTATTGAGAAGATCATATGATTTTTGTCTTGAGTGTATTAATGTAGCACATTACATTTTTTTTTTATGTATGTTGATCCATCTTTGCATACCGAGGATGAATCCAGCTTGGTCATGGTGTTATGATCTTCTTGATGATCCTCTGTATTCTGTTTGTCAATATCTTATTGAGCATTTTTGCATCTATGTTTATTAGGGATATTGGCCTGTAGTTTTCTTTCTTGGTTGGGACTTTCTCTGCTTTTGGAATCAAAGTAATGGTTTCTTCCAGGAATTAATTTGTGAGTACTGCTTTCCTTTTGATTTCATTAAAGAGCTTGAGAAGGAGTAGCATTAGCTCTTTAAATGTCTTGTAGAATTCAGCAGCAAAGCCATGAGGACCAGGGCTTTTCTTTGTTGGTAGATTTTTAATTACATTTTCAATTTCACTGATTGATATTGAGGTGTTTAATATTTTTATATCTTCTTTGTTCAACTTTAGAAGTTCATATGTGTCTAAGAATGTGCTGATTTCTTCTGTGTTTCCATCTTATTGGAGTACAGATTCTCAAAGTAGGCGTTTATTATCCTCTGGATTTCTGCTGTATCTGTGGTGATTTTCCCCTTTTCATTCCTGATTGCATGAATTTGAGCCTTTCATTCTTTTGTTTGATAAGGTTAGCTAAGTCAGTAAGACTAATCCTTTCTAATAGCCAATACAGATATTTACAGATATACTGATTCTTCCTTTTCTAGTTATTTGATGAGACTGCATCTTTATATTCTTTTCTGAACATATCCATGTGATTGATTCATGCAAATAAAATGAGGCTGGCAATGATACAAACAGTGTTTATAAAACTATTGTACTGTCAACCACAGTACTTTCCCTCACACTCTAATCATGGAAACCACTGTTAAGGTGGGTCCTCTAGTCCCAATGGCCAAGTGTTACCAAGAACAGAACTTCCAACTAGTCTGTTCAGAGTATGAATAATACTTAAACTAATGGTGCAAAGCCACCAAGATTTTACATTAATTGTTGTCACATCACTGTCTAGTCCAGTTTAACTCATACAAACTTAAAATTGAATTTTTGAAAAATTCTTTTTTAAATGTCTCATTGTCTCATTATTCTATATTCACCCACAAACCAGCTTATCGTCAGATGATGATTTGGTTTTTTTAGTAAGTAGAATCTATATAGTAAATTTTACACATCTTTCCAAGTCTCTTTTGTATGTTTTTCAAACATCTATTCATTGTTTTGTTAGAAACCAAGACCTTTCTAGGTTACCATATCCAGTTGGAAATCTGTGGGTTAAAAGGTGCACTTAACTTGGAAAGAGTCCCAAGGAGAGAGTGTTGGATTGAAAAACAATGAACACCAAAAATCAAAATTACTCAGCTTAAAAGACAAGTGGCTAAGGTGATGTGCTGTATTTAAATAGAGAAGCACTATTATTTGGAGCTGCATTTAGAAGCCAAAACTATAAGTACAAAATTGACTTGTTGTCTGAGGTATTATTGTTTAAAAAAATTTTTTTAAGACATTTCAGCTTCATTAGTTGTTAAGTACTGAAATGTGTGAACAGAAGAGATTATAAGGCCTCCTCTAGTAATTTTTTAAAGAAATTTAATTTAAGCATAAACCCATATAGCAAATAAGCAAACTTCCAGAATTTCTTTCAACTAATTACCTAAGAAGTTCTTAGCAACAAAGATAAACTTAACCTAACTTTAAAATGTTTGTTACTTTGGGGACCAGTTAAACAAATGTTCACATCAGCTTTGGAAAACCTAAATTCTCAAGTATGATATAAGACGATAATTATGAAAGAAATGATCCTGTGTTTTTTTTATACCACAGTTTCATGGTTTAGAAAATTTTCATAACATTCTAGATCGTAGGTATATTTTGAGAAGCAATTAGCCACTGGAAAGCACAGAAATTAGATCAAAGATATGGCTTTCTTAACGATGTGCTCATGATACACCTTAATGTCATTAATCAAGTAACTATCATAGTATGTGTCCTAATGGCACATGCCATTATATCACTTTGTTAGCTGACACCTAACATTTATACTACTTCTAGTCTAGTCTATACTGTTGTAAGATTTGACTGGCACTTACTTTTTATTCTCTTTATTTTACGACCCTTAAAAAATGTATCTCCCTTATGTAGTTATAGTATCTTTCCATATAAAGGCTGCATATAATCATCTTAATATCGCTGTGATATCTTCCTACTGTTTTGCCTATTGTGGGTGACAGTGTCTGTTTGCATAAATAAATGAGTCCATAACATATCCTTAATGCATCCCTTGCCTTGTCTAAATTCCACAGGTATCATCAAGACAGCTTTGCTCAACATGGATCGAGAAAACAGGGAACAGTACCAAGTGGTGATTCAAGCCAAAGACATGGGCGGCCAGATGGGAGGATTATCAGGGACCACCACGGTGAACATCACACTGACCGACGTCAACGACAATCCTCCCCGATTCCCCCAGAGTAGGAGCATTTGTTGATGAGTTTCTTCTATGCACTTTAGAAAATTATAAACTTTAGAATGTTTATTTTCCACTCTTGTCATTATTGTCAAGATTCATACTTAGTAAGAACTGATGCTTTTATTAAGATTGTTAAAGTGAGTTGACAACACCACTTATGCTCCGGAAGTATGAACATTTATGTTCTGCTACTGGTAATTAGCTAAGTGATTTCTTATATGGCTGTAGTTTAAAGAGCAACATCATTATTTTCTTTTTCCGTATTAAAAAGACTACCAGGGACAGAAATTTGCTTGTGCAGAACATATGCATATCAGCATGCTGCCATTTGTGAGGAAAAACCTGATTTTACGTTGTGTGAACCTGATCAGGCATGTAATCTCTTTTAAATCCTCACTACACTTTGTAAGGAAAGGACTTATCATTTTCCTGTTTCTAAAAATATGACTGTGGAAGCAGCTATGTACTTAATCCATTCATAATCATAAATAGTTTTCTACATTATGGCTAATTGAGATACTGAAATCCTCTCTTAAATTATTAACTTTTATGATTAAATAGTTAAAATTATTAACTTTTGTGATTAAACAGAAAGAAAAACATACCTGGGACCAGAGCACATAAGACTTTTTCCTCTTGCCCAATAATAACAGGTTCTAATGTAATTTTCCAGCAGGAACAAAATCTCATTCTAACCAAGGTCTCCTAAGATAGTTATCTCAATCAACAAATAGAAAATCCACTTATTTTATCAGGGAATTGTAAAAAGATGGTCAGCTTCTATGGGCTTCCTTTACAATGGAGACTCACATGAATCAATAGGAAGGAGTTTAATTCTCTTTGATTTTTTTTTTCAAGGATTTAATCAGAGCTAACAGAATAGGTAATGGACTATTTATATCTATGATAAGCAGAAGAAAAGTTTAATGGGGTAAAAATTCCTTCCTAGGGAGGAGTAAAAGTATCACGAAAACCAACATTTTGCCTAAATTATGGAAAGGCCCGGGGGGAGGGGCTTTTAGGGCTCAGCACCACCTCAGCCCCACGAGGCCGTCACTCACTCTGCTCTTTCCTCACATCGCCTGTGACTTGTGGCCAAAGTGCCAAAGTAAGGGGACTGAGAATACAGAGGAAAGCCCTAAAAATGAGACTCGAACACCCTGGAGAAATATCACCTATTCTATTGTTTTTACCAATATTCAGGGTATTAATAGTTTTAAAGATCTACACTATAATGGTGTTTATTCTGCTCATATGATGGGTTGACAAAATGTAGTGAGTGAAGATAGAAAAGCTTCTTTTTACAACTTTATTTTATTCATGAAAATAGAAAAGCTTCTTTTTACAACTTTATTTTATTCATTTCTAATTATGTACTATCCTGTCAGATTTAAGCTGAAACTAACATGTACTGTCATTAATTTAGCAACATGAGGACAAAACAAATGTGTTTATCTTTGAAACACTGTACAGGATTTGAACTAGTAATAAAAATATGGGAGAAACCTATGCATAGAGAAATATTGTGACCCCTGGTACTGCACTGCAAAAAAAAAATAAAAATAAAAATACTGTAACAAAATGTAAAAGACTTATCCAAAAGGAAAAATGAAAGAGGTCTATTACGTGTCTATTCACCTAGATCCCTAACTCTGCGGCCCACTTAGCTCTCCCATGAGTACAAAGATGTCTACTTGTATACAGTCTACAGATTATTATCATTTACCCCCACCTTCCACTACTCTGAGCAATGGCAGGAAGACTTCTTTTAAAGATAGCTAGTAACTGGCTTCATGTCTATATTCTCCCTTGGTTCCATTCAGGAAAGGCTTCAAAATCTTCTGCTCCCTCCTCAAGCTCATCAGTCAGTCTCTCAGTCACACCATAAACTTGAAAGCCTGTTGATGGGGGGGACCTCTTTGTTTTCAAGGAGACAAGTGATGAAATACTCATAACATAGTAGCCACAACATAGAGTAGTATGCCCTGTGTCCTTTGTCATTCTGAAGAATGAATATGCTTTTAAAGAGAAAACGGATCTGCTTCAATCCATTCTCACCTTTAAAAGACTGTTACAAAGTGGGGTTGATTTTGCACCCTGCCCCCATTGGCTACGGTACTACTCTCTGCAGTTTGAATACCCATTGTCAAACACAGTCCAAAAATATTTTTTAAATATTTCAGAAATTAGCATTTCACATCTCAAAAAACCTTAATTACAATATCCTGTTATAATTGTCCTAGATTTTATTATTAGTTATTATTAATAAGTAAGAATACTGTGTTTAACTTTTAAACTTTATCATAGTTATGTGTGATATAGGGAAGAGCACAATATACAGTGTATAGGGTTTGGTAATAGCCAGTTTCGGACACCCACGGGGTCCTGGGGCAGGGAGCTTAGCTTACTTGTATACTCGGCCTGTGTTTGACCCACATCTATCTGGTGGTTAATAGGTACATATCAATTTACAACACCTGAATCTTCTCCACCGGGTACACCAATCGGCAGGATCAAAGCCAGTGATGCTGATGTAGGAGAAAATGCCAAAATTGTCTACAGTATAACAGACGGTGAAGGGCTGGATATGTTTGATGTCATCACTGACCAGGCAACCCAGGAAGGAATTATAACAGTCAAAAAGGTAATGCTGCTTCTTCAGTACCATCTCAATAAACACACTGTTTTCTGATCCATTTTCAGATTACCAGGGGCAACTCACAAAGCACATAAACATTTCCTTTAGTTTCTTATTCTACCAATTTTGTGTGTGTGCTTAAAATTCCAGTTCTAATTAAACCAATTTCTATGTGTTGGTCTTTAAAGCTTCCAAAATAATATTATATATTCATTAACTTTATATTTTAAACAGATTTTTTAACTGAAGTAAATAATGTAAACAAACAACACGTTAAATATACTCATTCCGTTCATTCACTTGAACTGAATAATATAAGTGGACAGTGAATAAACTGGCCATGATGGACACCGCTCCAAGTCTAGTGGGTGTGACGGCACTCAAAGAGTCTCTCCTCTCCTAGAACTAGCAACCCTAGAGGGAAGGAAGCAAAGAAACACGTGAATAAATGCACAAATTTGTAATTGTGTGTCGTGATAAAAGGATAATGTAAGGAGTGATCAAGATGACCAGGATTAGAATGAAAAGATATGTAAAGACCACAAGTTGAAATAGTACAAATTTCCTGCAGCTTTTAGCCACTTTCTGAGACAATGATAGTAAATCTTTTATGTCCTCAATTCTTATTTTCACCAATGTACTTAAGCATCATTTTACCCACAAAATTTTCTGTCCACAAGCGTGATAACAAAGTATGACAAAAGATAAAAAATAATAATACATCTGGTGCCTGAAGGCTAAAAATATTAAGTGTAGTTAAAGTTTTAGTGATTTCTAGTTTATCACATATAGTCTGATATTTTCTCCCTCCTTTAGCACATTGCTGTATTTCCTGGTAAATATAAGCTTAAGTGAGTATAAATAACAAGAAAAATTTTCCTCTTAAAGACATGTCCTAATATCTGGGAACATAATAAAACATGTTTCAGTGATATTCAAACCAATGTTTTATATCATAATGTAATTAGGAAACCCATTAGTGTGCATTAACCTTTTTAATTTTCTTGGTGCTTTATCAGATTCAAACTGAAATTTTGCCTAACCAACTAAATCACATTTGGTAACATCCTGATTCTGTTTCTAGTGAGCCTTGTTGTATTATTATCTAAAAGTAAAAGTCAGTAAGAAACACTTGGATTCACTGTGGCTGTTCTTAAAGATCCTTCCTAAAGATCATTCCTTTCTTTGGTAAATTAAAAAGCCCAATTCCTTTATCAGGATATCATTCAGAATATTTTATTAATTCATGAAAAATAAATTTTAAACTATTTTAGTTGAAGGAGGAAGAAATCATGAAGCAAAGCTAACCATGCCTTAGTCACTTGAGATGATGTTACCATCCCCAAAGCAGGTACAACATTTTGGTTTAATGGACCAGAGTAGGGCCCAGGCAATGCCAAGTTTTCAACACAGTTCATACAATGTGAGAACATCTCACAGAAAAATCTACTATCTATTACTAACTTTCCCACAGTGAACCCCTTTAATGGAGTACAAGGGCTACTGTAAAAGAATGGGTTAGGCTATAATAGATTCCTGCTTCCTTCTTCCGTGCATGCCACGTATGGCAGCTACACCTCAGCACTCACTTTAAAGAACAGCAAGCGTAAGGGCCGGGGAGTTAGTTAGCTCAGTGGTCCTGGTGACTGTCTTTCAAGCGCGAGGGCCTGGGTTCGATTCCCCGGTAACCACATACAATACTGGGTGTGGAGACTCACGCCCAGCAGCAACCAGTACCACATACTACAGTGCTGGGCGTGTTCACTCATGCCTGTAATCCCAGCACTCAGCGGGCAGAGGCAGGAGGATTGCTGTGATGTGAGCTGGAGGCTGAGCTCAGAGCCAGCCTGAACTACAAAATGAGACCCTGTCTCAAAAAAAAAATAAAAAAGAACAGCAAGCGTGGCTCTGTCCATGCTTTGTGAGGGTTATATGGCTTCTGAACTCCTCTATAGACTGTAAAATAGTTTGTCTCTTCATGGTCTAAACTGTGGTAAAAAATTAATTACACCTATACTTACTTTGTTGGTCTTATTATCACATTAATGTACAACAATTTCTATAAGTAAATCATATCAGAGATTTTCACACACACACACACACAAAAATCACGAATTGCCTTTCTGTATCTTGGCTGCTTTAAGTGTGTCTCTTTCCTTCCCCAAGCTCTTGGACTTTGAAAAGAAGAAGGTATACACCCTCAAGGTAGAAGCCTCCAATCCCCGTGTAGAAACCCAGTTTCAATACCTGGGTCCATTCAAAGATTCAGCCACGGTGAGAATCATAGTGGAGGATGTCGATGAGCCACCTGTCTTCAGCAAACTAGCCTATATCCTACAAATAAGAGAAGACGCTCAGATAAACACAACTGTAGGCGCAGTCACAGCTCAAGACCCAGATGCCACCAGCAATCCCATCAAGTAAGCACGTTTCTGCAACCTTTCCTCCCTAAGGCTCAGTTATATATACTCAAATGCCCACCTGCCCTTTAGAAAAAGAGGAATCCCTTTCCTGCCAATTGGAGTTCCTGAAAACCTATCTCAAATAGTACTTTTAAATCTGCTTGCTCAGTGCATCTTATTTTGCCAGCTGCATAAACCTACAATATACATTTTAAAGAAAACAAAAGAGAAGTTGAGTTGCAAGGAGTTTACTGCTTGCACAGAGGCAGTAGAGGTAACGAAGTAGAATCGTAGCCCCAGGCTTACTTTTTCAGATTTAAGCTTTTTAAAAAATTATTAGTATTCAAGTCTTTTTTCCGTGTTTTAAGATCTATCAGAGTGGAGTACAGAAGCAATCCAGACTCTGGGCTTGAGAACCCATTTCTCAAGTGATGGAAGAACCTATCAAGTAATTGAGACAGAACGAGTCTTTCTTTGATCTTTCCGTCTGTGGATACAAATAAAAATAAGTATTTCATGTGATATCTGTGAAATCTAGGGGGAAATTAATAAATCAAAGTCCAAATTTATGTCCTACAAACACACTCTCTATTCCCTGTGCTTTCCTGACACTTCCGTTGTATATTATGCTGCCAGAAACCCTCGTTGCTCTTTGGGACCCCTGATGCTTTGAGTACAGCAGAATTTCACGGAAAGGCTGCAGTTAACCACCCTCCAACCTTCAGACAGTAGCCTGCTCAACCAAATAAGAAAAATACAAACCAAAATGACTCTGTGCAAAGTGTTCCCTAGGAATAAAGCGAGCAGAATGAAAAGTTACTCTTTCGGAGCAGATTGAAAAGTTACTCTTGCCACTGAGTTCACAAATGCATGCTGGGGGCAGAGGGCGGTTGTTTTCTACTATTTTAGCCATTGAATCCCCTTTATTACAACAAAATCTTATGAAACTACACCCAAAACTCAGAAGTGTCTACCTTACCTGTAGGAAGCATTTTTAAATCAGTGGGGGACAAACTCCTGTTGATCATGCTACAGGTGTATCTGTGACATCTTGAACTAGACTATGGTCAGCCCAAAGCAGCAACATGTTAGTTCCATGGATCAAGCATTTCTCTGTAGATGCTCAATATTACTAATAAGGAAAATGAAGGATGCCTTTCACTTAAATAGCATAAATAACTTAATCACTTTCACAACTCTTCTCTCGGTTGGAGTTAGTTCTTACTTCCTAAGAGAAAAAAAACTTGGCAAGTCAGTGTCAAGTTCAATTTAAAAGTGTTAGTGCTGAAAGTTTACAAATATGAGCTTCAATTATATCTTTGATAGATGAACATGTTTTAGATTTGGAGAGATAATGTCCTCTGAGAATTTAGGCCATATTTCTACATCTTTGTTAATTTATACCAAATACCATGTTTACCCATTGCATTATTTTCTGTTTTAGGAAAGGAAGTAGTTAGCTTCTCTGATTGGACTGACTGTTAGTTAATTTTAAAGTTTTTTTTGCCAGCCTTCCCTTGGTACATATGGATTTGATATGTGGACATAAATTTAAGGTTGAAAATACACATAGTTATATTGGTATAAAAGTTCATGTTCAGATGATTCCTTTTATAGTATAAAGATCATTCTTATATTAGGGAAGTAAGGCTATGCATGCTTTTGGGTTATTCTAGACATAAATATTGAACACCGAGGTGGTAGACAATATGTTTGATGATAAACTAAGATAATTATTCCCCCAAAATCAATCTACTAGTCTGCATCCATGTTTAATTCTTTAATCACAAAAATAATTTTCTTCTAAAAGCTTTATCACAAATGCCTTTTGATATCCATGAAAGAATCTTATGCCAGTAGAAATACTTTTATCCAAACACACCTCCTTTTCTAACCCACAAATCATCCTGACTTAAAGATACAGCAAGTAGAAGACAAACTATTTAATCTTAGAATATAATACAGTACTAAGGAAAAAAATGAAAAAGCTGGGCCAGGGATTTAGCTCAGTGATTCCAGGGCCTGTCTTGCAAGTGGAAGGGCCTGGATTCAATCCCTAGTAACTGCATATAATAATGGGTGTGGAGACTCACGCCCACCAGCAATCAGAACCACATAACATAGTGCTGGGCGTGGTGGCTCGCGCCTGTAATCCCAGTACTCGGGAGGTAGAACCATGAGGATTGCTGTGATGTGAGTTTGAGGCTGAGCTCAGGGCCAACCTAAACTAGAAAGCAAGACACTGTCTCAAAAATAAATAAATAAATAAATATTTTAAAACTCCCTAGAACAGTGATATGCTCTACATGATGGAATTGACTGTCTTGCTTTCCAGTGGTGATGATTACAATTAATGTTACCAGAAAGTACATACACTTAGAGAAATTGAAATTGCTGTGAAGTAAACAACAAAAAACAAATAAGGTTTTGTACCCAAGCAGCTTTCCTAAACAATGCAGATAGTTTGGATTTTCTATTAATTTTTTAATTTCTCAATTAGGGAAAAATAGTGTACATTTGGCATTTTTCTAAATAGTTAACTTCTTTCTAAAAGTTAAAGCTGCCTTCGATTTAGAACTTCCTTACCACTTCTCCTTTATGCAAGGCTTGATGTGAAAATGTGATTACTTGTAAAACTTATAACGTAAACGTGAGAGGCAAGGAGACAAAGCACGGTGAGGCACACTGCTGCTTCTGCCTACAAGAGCTTGCCAAGGCACTAAACGGTGCTTTTTTTTTTTTAATTATCTTTATTGGTACATTAAATATACACATCATGATTGCACTCCATAATGGGGATTTGTACCAGTATAAGACACAACTTAATTCTCATTTTTTTCCCATAGCCCCACCCACCCTACCACCCCCCCATATATATAAAATTTGTTTCCTTACTTTTTTGTTACAATCTCAACATTGTCCCCTTTC
>PVIR01002045.1:0-57785 GCA_004026965.1 Petromus typicus
ACATCACAATCCTCCTGCCTCTGCCTCCCGAGTGCTGGGATTACAGGCGTGAGCCATCACGCCCGGCACTGTGGTATGTGGTACTGGTTGCTGCTGGGTGTGGGTCTCCACACCCAGTATTGTTATGTGGTTACCGGGGAATCGAACCCGGGTCCTTGCGCTTGCGAGACAGGCGCTGGAACCACTGAGCTAACTCCCCGGCCCCCGACCATGTCCATTTTTATTAATGCTTTTACACATACCAAACATTGGGTTACACTGTGACATTGTCACGAGGTACATATAATGTACTTTGATCCTCTCCATCTTCCCTACTACCTTTCTTTAGCATTCCTTTTCTCAGTTCTCTCCCTCCGGTCTAATACTCTCCCTTCTCCTTTCATGCAGTGATGGTTAAGCTTAGCTATCAACTTCACTGGCGTGGGAGCCACCTAGAACAGGGCAGCACATGTCCGGGAGGATATGGGTGATCACGAAGCCATGACCTTGATGGCTAAATATAGCTCTTTGTTCCTTCCTCTCTAGTCTGATTTCCTGTTCTGCGTCACAGCTGCCATGCACTAAGCAGCTGTGTTAGGGGATTCCCCTCGGCCATGATGCTTCTGCCGTAGAACCAAGTAACCATGGACTGAAGCCTTCGAAACCATGAGCCAAATAAGCTTTTCTTCCTCTGAGCTATGACTATTAGAGCCGTCTGCAGGTTGCTGGTTTTTGTTAAATGGAGTTACATGTGTTAGATTTGTCCTAGCAATAAGAAATCTCAGTAATACATATGACATTTTTTTCCTTCTTAAATCCTACATATGAAAGAAAATATGGAGAAATGGCTTTCCGAGTCTGGCTTACGTAAAAAATATGGAAGATTTTGCAAATGTGTGTGCTGCCCTTACACAGGGACTATGCTAATCCTGTCTGTATCATTTCTACTTTAGTCTGTGTGCTGACTAACCGAGCACAATAATATACATTTTCTGCAAGCCTAAACACTCAGATATACTAACAGCACTTGCATGAATAGGAACAGATGAACCATATTAATAAATAAATAGGTCACGAAGCAAAATGTATAAATGCACACCACTCTCGTTGGTCTTTCCTGCACTATTTCCTGAGGTTATCTGCAACACTGTGACAGACAACTTAAGTTTTTTGATGAAATCAGTCAAAACGCATAATGGGTTACCAATGCCTCTGCCAGTGAGTCTAGAGTTCTGATATCCGGAGCCCTGACAAAAAATGGTACCAGCTCCCAGCAGAGACTGCTTGCCTTCCAGTGCATGACCCCTTTGACTCTAGCTGCCTGGATATTTCTCCAGCAGTGAAGGAGGATCTTCTCACCCACCTCTGCTCACAGCCACACCCTCATCTCCACAGGAAGCCCTCTCACAGACATACCCTGGATAATAATAAACATAAAGGCCTAAAATAAAAATAATGCCTGTTTTCTGGGTATTCCTTCCACTTTGAGTGACATGACTCCTCTGTATGGAACTAGAAGTGCACTAATCCTTTCCCCATGGACACTGTGTCTGCCTTCTAAAGGAAATTTTTTTTCCAGTTGCAATTAAGGTTTTTGAGATATCTGCTTTTTCAGGGTTCCACTTTTCAGATTGTGATTTTTCAGAATTGTGGACTTTAGGGACTTTGATCTTTCCAGGATGTCAAGGACACTTAGAACCACTGGGATCAGGACTGTGTCGTCCCAGAGTGTGATCACCCACAGCTGATGGCAGCCTGACACTAGCATTCATTCTGTTGGAGTCCCGTCTGGGAGGCTGCACCTCCCTCCCCTCCCTGCCTCTCCAGGGGAAATCTTCAAGGAGCTGTTTCAAAGCCTGGGTGAAGGTTCTGAGGTTGTTGGGCAAAAACTCGGAACCATAGCAGATTATTTATGAAGTCCTTGCCTACTTGAACTGAAATGAAACTTTCAGGGTGATCCACTCCAACATTTGTGTTTTACATGTGTGGGGACCAAAGCAGCAGTGAGTCTGGGGATTGTGGGAGTCTAATGAGGGAGACAGAAATTGGCCCAGAATCCAGACCTACAGAAACATCTCTTTGGATCAAAGCAAGAAAGAAAGTAGCTCCTTCTAGGGAGTAATGTTTGGTTTTGTGAAGAGAACACTGATTTGAAAATGTAAATTTTTCATTAAGTTTCCAAACAATGCAAAGCCAAATTTAAAACCCAGTTAGCATACAATCCTATATAATCCTGCGAAGGCTACATTTGTATATTGCCTTTTCCCCCTTAATCTCTGTCTCTCCTTCTTCTCTTTTTTCTTCTTCTGCAGTAGGACCAGGGCAAGCAGGACTCTTACTCAGAGTAGAGCTCTCGCCTGTTCCTGTTCTCAGAAATTCCTGCAAGAGTCTGCCTCTCTGCAGAAAACAAGAAGTACTGGAAATGGGCATGAACGTGTGTGTGTGTGTGTGTGTGTGTGTGTGTGTGTGTGTGTGTGCCTGTCTTTGAGGTCAAAAAAGATAACAAGAGCAATTAGAAGATGAATTAAATATATTTTTCCATACACGGCAGAAGGTGTGAAGGACCTAATCCAGGAAAGCTTGCAGTATCTGACAAACCCCATAAAAAAGCTCTGAAACACTTTCCAATGAAACCAGAGCTTTGACAATGGACGCTGGCACAGGACGCACAGGGAACAGGGAAATGCCCTCCTCATTTGTGTGTTTTAAAATACACCTAGAGAGAAGAAGCTGTCAGGTTTTTGACATATTCCTCCTGGCAGGCTTCCTTTTTAGTTAAAGAAACAACTGGGTGAGGGAGGGACAGAAAGGATTCCAGATGAAAACGCTAAGATGTTCCTCAGACTAAGGAGATCCACATTCCTAATAAAGCAAGTGCCCAGATTGTAAGGGAGGGAGAAAACCAACGAGCCTAGTCTTATAAATGCAGAGTTCAGATTTCCAGCTTGATTTCTTTTCCCTCCCTCTCTCTCCCTGAAAAAGGTAGAGAGAAGGAAAGCACAAGGTAGCGAGAGTATCAGACAAAGAGGCCCAAGACTCTTAAAAACCACATCTCTTGACTTTGTGGTCCAAGCACATTGGAGCCTCAAGAGTTTGTCCAGCCATCGACAGCTGCTGTGATCTGGTTTGGCTTGCTCTGTCTGCCTGATGTGCTGTTGTCTGACAAAATCTTCTTTTCCGTCACTTGCTCCAAGGCAGCTTTTCCAGCTGGTGACCTTCTGGTGTGACCAAAAAGTGCCCTGTGCTTCTCTGTATTGTGACACTAGTTACAATGCACTTAGACAGCGGCATATGATTCCATTTCCCAACTTAACTGGGGGGCCCCTGAGAAAAGGAAAGTCCATTACCTTTGGATTCTTCACTGGCTATCTTAGCACTGGACACATGGTAGATATTTCACAAGTATTTCCTGAAACTCCTGTAGTGACCAATGAGCCATGAGGCAGAAAGATGAAAAGAGAGCTGAGGAGTCCAAGGTTGACTGACAAGAGCTCAGGCAGAGAACGAGGTGGACTGGGACGAGATGGAGGGAGGGGCTGCACCGTTCTCATTCCTGGATTTCTCCTTTAAACACCAGGAAATTCAGCCAAACAAGAGAGAAGGTATTTATGGGCTTTGATCTATAGATTCAAACACTGAGTCTGAATTTCAGATTTTTTAACTACTTGCATAATGCACCAAATATTCTCTGTGTCTGAGCACGTGCATAGGCTTATCTATTTCTTCTTCATAGTGTAAATTCTATGAGGGACCATGACTGCCTCGATCACACCTATCTCTACTATACTTGACATATATTGGTTGGATTGATAAATACATATATGACAAATAAATGTAATGTGCTAGTGATTTGGCCAACTATGCAAATTTACTCACATATAATATCCACTGGTGTATAGTCTCTCCTTGTATGAATGTGAAAAAATATTATCTCAGATCAATCCTTAATTCCCTTCTCGTACACTCCATAGCCAATTCCTGGATAAGTTCTGAAAACTCCTTCCCCAAATGCAGTCCAAATTTACCTCCAATTTTCCGTCTTTCTGGCCATCATATCCATTCTTTCCCCATATAATGTGTTCACTAAACCCCCAACAGATTACTCCCATAGCACAGGGGGAGAACTCAGTGGCACTCCCCCAAATCCCCCAATGGCCTGGCATTGAACTTGGCATGGAACGGAACTTCTGACCTTGGCTTTCTCAGTCCTTCCTCTCTGAGATGCTGCCAGCACCTCCCACCTCAACTGCTTCCATCTTCACTATCCAAACACTCTGGCCTCGTCTGTCATTTTAACCCACAAGCGACTGTACTAGCGATAGGTTCCATCTGGAGATGTTGCCTCCTTCTTGTCACTCAGGTTTTGCTGGAGGTGACAACTTCGTAGAGAGACCCTCCCCCAGTGATCTTCATCTTTATCACATTCAATATTTTAACAATTTTAAGAGATTTGTTTGTAGGCATGATTTTTTAATAAATCTTATATATTTGATATTTACGGGCCCCCTCACAAGAGCATTACTCCAGGGGTGGGAAATACTTATTTTATGATTTTATAATCATTCTAATAATTCACAAATATTTGTTGAATATATAAATTATGCCATAGTTGTGAAGACTACTTGAGATAATTTATTTAAAGCTCAGTCTGGCACTTAAATACCATGCATCAGATATAGTTGTTTTAATCATTACTTTGATTTAAATTAAAAATTTGCACCTCAAAGTTTCTCTTTCTGCTTCAGTTCTATCAAACTCCTTGGAAATTGGGATAGGAAGGTCCTCCAAGCAGAATAAACTTCTGTTTTTCTTTTTGTACAAGATTTCAGTTCATAGACAGTCCAGGGCTCATACCCAATACACTGCTACCTTCATACTCTATAGGCCTTCTAAGTATGGCCAGGGTCCACCGCCTAGAGTCAGTGTGCACCACCCACACTGTACTGCATGTGGCCAGCGTGGTCTGGAACTTCATTGCACAGTCAGGCCAGGACACAGACGCAGTTTCATAGGCTCTTACTACCTTTCAGAAAGAGATTGATGCATATCAGCGCCATTAAAAACTGAATACCCCCTTCTTGACCATTTTATTTTATTCTTTTAAAAATCAAACATATTCCTCCATGCTAAGGGTACTCACCAGACCTTTCACCCATTTGTCTTTGTAATTCTATGTTTGTTACATAAAGACATAGAAACAACATTTCAGGCTTTCTTTGACTTCTCTTTGTGTCCCTTATAACACAGGCTGGCCTGTGTCAGGCATTCTGTGTAAGGAATATCCTGTGTGGTGAGGACCCTCGATTACCTCTGACTGGTTTCTCTGAGACTGTTATGTTACTCAGAATAGAAAAGGCTTATTTGTTTTAAAGTTCAAATATTTGTCGTAAAGTTCAATAGATTAACACACATATGCTGACTTCTAGTTCATTCAAAGCCCATTACAGGTTAGGTAGTATCCTGGGGAGTCTCTTCCAAGATCTCCTGGAGATCAAGTCTATATCCCTCTTGTGCCTGTCTCAGTGGATCCAGTCCAAGGTTGTCAGTGCAGAAGAAACAAAAGATGGAACACTGATTGGATGGCAGCTTTCACTGCCTCATCGTGGGTGGGAAACACCCCTCAATAATATTAATTTATAGGTCAGTATTAGTCACCGCTTAAGATTAAAGGAGTAAGAAATTTAGATTTTCATACCGTTAGGATGAAAAAAGGAAAGAACCAGTTTTTTTTTTTTTTCTTGCATGAATACTTTGAAACACAGCAGTGCTTTCTGAGGCTGTATACAGAACATTCAGATTTGAGATGTTAATAAATCTGGATTCCAAAAAATTTTTAAGCTTGTACGGCACAGTCAGGGTCTACAAAGACCACACCACATATTTTCAACCTTCCTAATTTCAGAACCGCTGGGAAGGACAGCGACACAGCACCCTGTCTGCGTCCCTCGCTCAGAGGCTCCTCCATTGTTTCTTCATTCTTTTTTTTTTTTTTTTTTTTAATCTTTCATTGTCCTTCATTCTTGACTGACTCAGAAATGCAGAGGTTGAAGACCCTCTGGGCAGCTCTGCAATGACCAGGGCTCTGAGTAAATGCCTCATGTTTTCGATTCTCCAGTAGGACAATTCCAGAGCGGGTTCTACACAAACCTTCGGGGGTCTCCAGCAAGATGGAACTCTGCTTTCTGAACTTTGGCTTTCTTCTCCTCTTGATTACTTTCCCTCTTTCTTTACTTCTATTTTAGAAAATTTTCTCTTAAAAAATGCTCAAATTTTGGTTTTAGGGTCTCTTTTATGGGAAACAAAGCAAGCATATTATGATCAGATAAATTTGCAAAATAAGGGGTGGACTGTATTTGACTAACATGCTTTACTTGTTATAAGTTTCAGAATCTTTAATACGCTAACACCCATTGTGGCCCCTCAAGGGGGAAATGTAGAAATTGAAAAGTCCCGGCCTTAGATTGAAAACTTATTCTAAAGGGGACAATGTTGAGATTGTAACAAAAAAGTAAGGAAACAAATTTTATGTATATGGGGGGGTGGTAGGGTGGGTAGAGCTATGGGAAAAAATGAGAATTAAGTTGTGTCTTATACTGGTACAAATCCCCATTATGGAGTGCAATCATGATGTGTATATTTAATGTATCAATAAAGATAAAAAAAAAACTTATTCTAAAGTCAATTTTCAGAATCAGCACTCCAAAAAACACAGCTCAGGGATGCTTGATCTAAAGCTTTAATAACTTTTCTAATTTTTCAATAAAGAAGACTGTTAAGATTTCCTTAAGATGCAAAAGAGAAGCTATGGGAAAGAAAGGGAGTTTTACATGGATGAAACCATGAGCAGTTCATTTTGTTGTGGCAACTAGAAAGAACTGTTGAAAATGAGGGTGCTTACCCCAAAGGAAATGTTCACATTAACTGGCCAAACGCTCCCTAGAAAATTTCACACAACTTTCATTAGAAGATGTTACCATGTGTTCTTGAGTTGTAAAAGAGAAAAGTCTTACACCACCCCTCATTACTGTGCTGGATAGTGGAATTAAAACCAGCAGGTAAATGTTTCCTATACAGATTTCTGGAGCAATCTCATGCTCTGGTTAATTGTATCAGCCTATGGAGGCTGATTAGCATAATTAATCTTACCCTGTGATTACCCTGAGGAGGAAGATGTTCTGAATTGCACAGGTAGGATGAGGTGAATTAGTGACTGTCTGTTGCCAAGTGCCAAGAAAGCATGAGAAGTGAGGGAAGGTTTGGAAGCAAGAGTCAGGGCCCTCTGTGAGCATGGAACATGGATTCACAGGGTAGGAGCAGAGAGAGAAAAGTCAGTCTGTGTGGTCAAATCTCAAAGGCCGAGACACTTGGGAGTGCTGGTCTCTTCTCTCTGACAGGAGTTCTCTGAAGACTGGATCTATGTCTTCACTGTCTACAACTCTTTCACCACTTAGTACAGGGGAATTTTGAGTAGAACGAGGTAGGAAAGGAAAATATAAGAGAAAAGTTTGATGGGGTTAGAGGAAGAAATGAAAGCACTATCATTGTGAGTTAGGGTTAGATGGATGGTCAGGCCTGTCAGTGGCAAGGGAGACATAATGATGTGTCACACCATGAAGTCATTATGGCTTGTGTCTAGATGCCCCCCAGAGCTCATGCAGACATAGGTGGGACTTTTTTTTTTAGGTTTTTTGAGACAGGGTTTCGCTTTGTGGTTCAGGCTGGCCCTGAGCTCAGCCTCAAACTCACATCACAGCAATCCTCCTGCCTCTGCCTCCCGAGTGCTGGGATTACAGGCGTGAGCCACCACGCCCGGCACTGTGGTTTGTGGTACTGGTTGCTGCTGGGCGTGAGTCTCCATGCCCAGTATGGTATGTGGTTACCAGGGAATCGAACCCGGGCCCTTGCACTTGCAAGACAGGCGCCGGAACCACTGCGCTAACTCCCCGGCCCAGGTGGGACTTTTTTTGAGGTGGCTGGATCTACAGTGTGTGACGCTGGAGGTGATTCATGGTGCAGTGCCAAGATCAAAAGCATTGGGGTCCAGGGCATGAGTGCTGCCACCCTAAGTAGCCTGGATAAAATAAAAAGGATAGAAAGAACTGACATTGTCCCTTGTTGCTTTGTTACCTTCTGCCTGCCATTAACTGTTGTCCCTCTGCCATGACACCCTGCGGTGGAGCCAGCCAATTATGGAGTATAAGGTACTTTCCCCTTTGACTCTGGGGTTCTAGTATTTTGTCTCAGCAGTGAGAAAAGTAACCAGGACAGTGCTCTTTGCTTCATGGATAGCATCTTGTTTAATCTTCCAAACAACTCAGTACCCGCACTAGTTTACGGCCACATGGTGCACACGAATCACCACTAGGAGGCGTTAAAAGGAAGAGCAAAGGAGACAAGAATCCGCTCTTGTGATTCCCACAAAGCTGGTCCTGGAACTTCGCTTTGAAATACATTCTCTTCACAGAACGAACAAATGGATAAATGGATGCAGTGGTTCTAGTGTTCATTTTACAAAGGAATAAACCGAGGAAGAGAGCAAAAGAGTAGCTTGTTGAAACTCACACCACCGTAAACGAGGGCATACACGCTGCCTATCTCCTCTCCCTGCTACATCGTAATTTAAGGGGAAGCATTATAAAACGGACCCCGCATGCTTCTCAGCCTGTGTCTTCAGAGCAGAAAGGGTGGGAGGGTGTTCCTCACTTCAAATCCTGTCCCTCCCTCCTTCAATCAAAATTGTCAGCATGTATCTCATGCCAGACAGTGAAGTGATAGTAATGAAGAAAGCAGATAACTTCTCTGCACTGATGGAATTTGTATTCTAAAATAGACCTTGAGAATATTCTCACAAGTGTTACTCTATAAACTTCCTTCATTATTTTCTTATTAGTACATCTTTGCACTCTCTCATTATGAGGAATTGTTACATGTACATAACACATCTTAATTCTTTTTCCTTCTCCTCATCCCTCCTCACTCTTTTAAATTGAGTTTTTGTCCATTTTAAGTATATTTTCAAACTAATCCTTGAGAATTTGTACCTCTATGTGATATATCTTGATGCTTATTTTTTCCCATTCCCCTGCCCTCCCTCTAGTCAATTCACCCCTCATACACATAAGCTTTGTTTTCATTCTTTCCTTTTTACTTTCAAATATTTCCTTTCCTTTCCTTGCTTTCCACTCCCCCCAGTTCCTTTTCCTCTTTGAACCTTTTCTTCCTATTGCACAGTACCCAGTATACATTTTGGAAGAACAGTGTCCCCAACGCCCACCAGAAACTTAACCCAGGGTCTTCGTACAGAGCTACATTTCCAGTTTTTTTTTTTTTATTTTTTGCATTAGGAACCTCATCTAGGTTGTTCAGGCTGGACTCAAACTTGCAGTCCTCCTGCCTTAGCCCGTCAGGGTGCTAAGATCACGGGTGTGTGTATGCGACTTCAGGTCCCTGTCCAGGGAGCTGGCTGAAACGCAGTCCTGAGCCCCATGCTGGGGACCACCTGTTGTGGCCTGTCCTTGCCTGCAACCTTGCTCTGGAGCCTAGATCCACTATGTAGTTCACCCTGATGCAGGAAAACGTGAGAACACAGACAGTTCAACATGCAATCAGAGGAGCCGGGCCTCCTCCCCTCCCCTCTTTTATTCACTGGACACAAGCACAAGCAGTGAAGGCAGCATAAGATCCACCTGGTTTCCAATATCCATTAGAACGTCGTCCGGCCAATAACTTAACCTCAGCTGTCTTCACTTCCCCCTAACGCACCTACAGGCCCGAGCACAGCCTTTCTCCTCTGTGCTCACGGAGGAGGCCAATTGGGCCTCAGTTCTCCTCTGGGCCTTGACATGCATGTGCTTCCATATTACATAATGTTTCCATTCCTTGTACTTCATGTATCTTTGTGGAAGGAAAGTTGCAATAGGAGTCTCAAGACCACTTTGCCTGACAGGCCAACCATGACTCAGAGTTAACCAAGTGAATGGGACAGGAAGGCGCACATTCAAGGCAGAGAAAAAAAAAAAAAACAGGTAAAAAATGGAGAGCAGAGGCTGGGAAGAGGGAGCACAGAGCTGGAAATCCCACAAGCACGTGAGTCAGGCTGCGGTAGCTCGGAGCAGCATTTCCCAGGAAGCAGAGCAGCTGAACAAGACGCCTCTTCAGCTAAGGAAAGTGGAAGGTGGATGTGACTCATGGTTTAGGACTGGGGAAAGGTGAGATGATCTCAAGGCAGGTCTGTAGGTTGGAGAAATTAGAAATGAGATTCTTACGAGGTCAGATCTCCTTGGAAACACAAAGGAGGTCTAGGAGGAGAGGTTCGGGAATAAGCTTATGATTAAAGTGTGGGTGCTGGAGATCTGCCTTATTTGATGTGAGCTGCAAAACCTAGAAGATTCAGAGTCCTTTGGGATTAAACAAGCCTTTTGAAGGGCCCATTGTAAAGAAAGATAGACAGACACATCCCTCCCTATGTAAGGATCTCCATGCTCTGCACCCACAGCAAGAACCCGTACGGGCCAATTAGCCAACACTTGAGTCCCAAGCACCTGTGACCCTGGTTAGACGGCAGCGAATAGAATGACCATCTAGGACAGATCGACAGTCCAGAACCCAGTCAATATTTGTTGACTCACTGGAAATAAACATACTTTGTTTCCAGCCCTGAGTTTCTCTAATGTGGAGTCATTTCCTCTTTTAAAAGGATTCTTGCAGTGTCAGGATAGCTTTTCTGAATGGTGTCTTGCTATAGATTGATATGTTCCAACATTAGAGGAGAAGAGGAACAAAGCCACATCCATTTACAGACTGACAGGAACACAGAGGATCAAGTCTCAGTCTAGTGGTGGAACAGACACGGGCTTTGATGTGGTATTAGTTGTTGTTAAGCTTCTCTGCAGTTTTCAAAGAGATAAGATACCATCAAGTACAGTGATAGGTACAACAAGTAAGTTTCAGGTACATTGACACATGCAATTTGTGTCACAGATCCTCCTCGGTGAATCCTTTTCACTTTTCAATCCCAGGATTTGGAGATAAGTGAACCTGGTTTCAGGTGCATAGGAAAAAACCCCAAGAAATAAAGCCAGAGCCACGCTTCATGACTCCATATGGGATAGGGTTGCTTGTATGGCCCGGTGATGTGATCCGCCTCCTGGTCCACGAATGGAGAGCTGTGTACCAGAAGCACTTGGGGTGAGAGTGAGGGAGACATCGCAAAGTGGGACAAGCCAGTGTCTTGCTGCTCTTTGCTTGTATCCAAGTGAGCAACCACTGAAAAATAGCAACAGAGATCCATTTTCTAAATCATGGTTTGGCAATAATTTTCAGATTGTAAGTCAATTGGACATTTAGGGCTATGGACTCTCTGTTGCTTCCCTCCAAGTCTGGCTGTGGCCCAAAGGCAAATGTAAGCAACAGGTACATGAGGGAGTTTCCTTGTGTTACAATAAAAACGCTTAAAAAAAAAAAAAAAAAGGAAATGGGCCACATCTGACTCATGGGCTGGAGTTTACTTACTCCTACACTCATTCTGTTAGGCACTACTATTCACCTCTCCCAAGAAACAGGGGAAAGAGAGAAAGAGGTATGGAGTTTGACAGGACGGGCTTGAGCCTGGCTTTGCCTCCCAGGCCTATGACCTTGAGATCAGAGACTCGCCGTCCCAGGCTCGGTATGCCTGTCTTGCAAGCATCTCTTTCTCCTAAAGTCAAAGCATTTTCTGGTGGGATTGACCTGAACTTGAATCTCACCCTGAGTAGTTCTGGTGAAGAGCTCTCCATATTTAGACCCAGAGATGGCTCATGGAAGCTCAGCTGTGACAACTATTCCACACCATTTTCCTGTCTACAACAATGGAGAATTGTGCCTAGTGAGCACAACCCAAAGATTCTGCAAAACACTACAATCCACAAAACACCCACCTCCCTACAGCAGACAATTCACTATCTCAAATGTTAATAGTACAGAAGTATATGATGCTTATGATAGCATTTTCCTCAATAAAAAATATGTTCTAGAATAGTATCCATTATCCTTTAAACAAAATCTTTGATTATGCTAGATCCCTAAATATTAACATTAGAGACTGCCTTCTTTTAGGCTCCAAAGAAGTCTTTAGCTAATGAATGACCCCTGTGCTCTTATTTTTCTCACCTATAAAGGATGACAGAAATAGAACCTACCTTTGGAATTGTATGAGATGAAAGAATAATATATATTGGCTGAAGATAGAGCTTAGAGGTAGAATGTGTATCTAGAATGTGTGGCCCTGGATTGGCCTCCAGTATTCAGAAAAGTAAAAATGAAGAATAAAAGAAAGAATATCTGTGAGCCCCTTAGCAGAGTGCCCAGGGCCTTGGCAAGCACTCAGTTTCAATCACTATGATTAATGTATTATAATTATTCTTATTAGTCAATGGAAACATCTCCTAGTTGCTTTGTTCAAGGAAAATGAATCAGTGGCTTGGGAGTCAGGGAGATGATTCTACTTGGAGTGAAGCAAAATCAAAATAAAGCTCCAAGTAAGAAGCTTTAGCTTTTGAGGAGAAAGTCTCTAGCTCAGGAAGAAGTCACAAAATGAAGACAGATGTTGGAAGCATCTCAAGAGGAGATGGAAACACCAGCACTGAGGCTGCGACCTCGTGAGTTCTGGACCGATTTAGCATGAAGCTAAGCAGTTCTGCCTGAGAAAGTCCCAATGACACAGCTTATCTAGAAGCCTGCCTCTGATGTCCACAATTACTCTCTAATGGAAAAGATAGCATTAACAGAATTATACCCATTTTAAAGATAAGGTAACTGAGGCACAGAAAGTTTAAAGAATCTTCTAGAGAATGCTCACAAGATACAAGTAGTGGGGTAGGGAGAAAGGAGTAGGTGCTTGGAATGTGGGAGAGCTGGGCCTCCCTATTAATTAGAATTCCCCTTGGACATAACATAACTAAGAAAAAAAATTAAAAAGAATGACCTTGGAAACTAAATAGTAAAGTAATTACATGAAAGTCAATTTTAACAAGCTTGTGCAATTTCAGTGAGCCAACGGCATAGATTCAAAAGCCTCTACCACTTAGCAGTTTTGTAGACTTGTGGCCTAAGGGCAAGAGATGTGACAGAGGAATCGATTCTTTGCCAGCTGATTAGTTGCTCGATATTTTCTGAACAGCCAGGAGTCCTGTCCCAGCCATAACCACAAAGATGCTGCCAACTGTAACTTGTTAAATAAAGAATCAGCAGGGGGAAACTTCTCTTTCAGGAAACAGGGCTCTTTCTGCCACGTACCTTTATATGATCTCTACAAGTTTTCCCTTCTTCTCTAACTTGGCCACTCAAACACCAAGAAAACACCGGGACCATCCTCACCAACAATGGCGACACTCAGTTCCCTTATTTCTGCAACTAGTGTAGGAGAGACAGTCTGGAGGGAATTCTGCAGAGAAGACAAGGTCAAACCTTCCAGCCAGACCAAGTCCAAACCCTTCCCAGATCCTTTCTGCACCAGACCTTTAAGGGGTCTGTCCCCCAGGACTGTGGGTTCCTCTGCCATGTTCCCTCTCCTGCCCACACAGTCCCTGCCCTGTACCACCAGTGTCCACTCTCATCCTCAGCTTCCTACAACTCCTGTGCCAGCTTCCTCACTGGCCGTGCACTCCATATCCATTCTTCCCAGGGAAAGCTACAGTGACTTTTCTAACAGTGCAGTTCTGGCCGCATCACTGCCTTCCCCAAATGGTCCCCAAGCAATAGGATGGCCCAAAGCTCATTGACGAGGCCTAGTAATATGGTGTAAAACCTAGGCCTTGCCAACTATGTCTCCAATCTCATCTCACTCTTGCTTCCTCCAGATCCCACCATACTGAGTAATTTCCATCCCTTAGACTTCTTTCCTTATATACAATTTCTTTTGCTCAAATCACACCTCCATCCTTCTCCAAGCTTCACAGAATCAAGCCACTTGTGTTTGAAGACTCAAATTTGTGCTAAAATTCCTTGAATCAAGAAAGGCAATTGTTACTCTGAATTTATGTATTCTTTTCTTATTTCTTGTGGAGTTTTAAACTACTTCCACAAGGGAGCTCAGTGGTTCTGGCGCCTGCCTTGCAAGTCCAAGGTCCCAGGTTCAATCCCTGAGAAAGACATATAACAGTACTGGGTGTGGACACTCATGCCCACCAGCAATCAGAGCTACATTACCACAGTTCTGGGCGTGGTGGCTCACACCTGTAATCCCAGAATTCAGAAGACAAAGGCAGGAGGATTTGCTCTGAGTTCTAGGCTGAGCTCAGGGCCAGCCTGAACACAAAAGCGAGACCCTATCTCAAAAAAACCAAAATAAGACAAAAAACCTACATCCATAAGCTGCATGACCCTATTTCCTTCATTGTGTAGACTGATTATTCACTCCTTGATCGTGGGCCAAATTTAACAACTTGCTCCCAGCAAATACAATGTGGCATTTTCATATCAGCTCACTGGACACATTTCTACTCTCAGCTACTCAGGCTTACACTCCTATTCTAGGGGATGCCAGCTACCATGCTGTGATGACATCCAAGTAGCCAGAGCTTTTCTCTCATATGGAAAGGAGCTGAGGACTCCAGCTACCAACAGCATCTCGGGAGTTGCACATCTTAGAAATGGCTCTTCAACCCCGGCAAAATCTTCAGGTGATTAACTGCAGCCCTGGTGACATCCGGGCTATGTCCTCATTGGGACCTGGAGCCAGAAATGCCCACTGTACCACTTCTAAATTCAGACTCTAACATGACAAGGAGGATGAGTTGTGGTTTGAAGTCACCTCTCTAGAAACAAACTGTCTGGGTTTATATCTTTGTTCTGACCCCACCTAGTGCCATGACGTTCAGCAACTTCATTTCCCTGTATTTCAGTCTCCTCACAAGTTAAATGAGAAAAATAATCATAATCATCCATCTCATTGTGTTGTCACCTTCTCCAAGCATAGGCTGGGTATGAAGGTATCTGCTCACTGCATGAGGGGTAATTACAGAGGGTCCCCTCCTCACATGCCTTCTGGAATCAAGAACCCCTGGAGCAATACAGTTAAGAATCTGTACTTAGATTGAAATCTAGGTTCTAGCCAGGGGTTCTCTTAGCACTGCTATTTATCAGCATTTGCCCTCGGGGTTATTTAACTTTGCTACTGTTCTTGTTCCACATCTGTGAGGTGAGGGTCAGGTTGATAACTGACCTCAGTGCTTTCGCTGGTTATCAACTGCTGCATAATGAACTAGGACACAGGGTTTGACACTGAACAACTTATTTCACTTGAATATCTTCCATGGTGGGCAGACTCACAGAGAAGGCTCCTCCCTACATCACCAAAGGTCAGCTGGGGCCCAGGTGTGAGCCAAAGATCTGCTTCTGAGATGGTTTCCCCACAGGTTGGGAAACTATGTTGCTTGCTGGTGGCTCAGGATTTGACTGGGCCAAGGATGAAGATTTGGATCTGTCTCTAAGGTGAGCATCTATGTCTCCCTGAGCTTCCTTCACAGCATGGTGACTGTGTTTAGAGGTGACAGTCCAAGGTAGATGTGTATTACCCACGACGACACAGCCTTGGGAGTCATGTAGCATCACATTCACCTCTCTCTTATTCTAGACAGCTACAAAAGCTACCCACGTTTAAGGAGGGGAAAGAGAGTCCACCTCCTGATGGGGGGCAATGTTCTATAGGGCACATGGAATAGGAGACTACAAGTCTACCATGAGAGTACTATACAAATTAAAGACATTGTATGTAAAATTCTTAGCTTGGTATCAGGCACAGAGTATATGTTTTATAAATATTAAGTGAATTAAAAATGATAAATTTAATTTCTCTAGGGAAGTAAGATAATGTGCTATTAATTTCTATATCACCTATCCCTGGTCCATGGCCAGACACGCAGTAGATATTAAATAAATGTCAGCTGGATAAATAACAACATGTTGAGAAATGTATTTGTGCCTGAGAGAGGGCAAAAAAGGTGAGGTGAAAATGTCTTTCAAAGTGGGCATGAAAGACAAGGGTGGGTATGTTCATGCCACACTGAGTAGCTGGTTGGAAGATGGTGATGACTCTGGAATCCTGGGTTAGTTCCTCAGAATATGGAGTGTGATTTGCCTCAAGACCTCCTCAGGGTTTTCTGCAGCCTAACAAATCCAGGCCAGCTGCAGTCAGTCTAGGACAGGGCCTGGTGAGGACCATACCAGCCTTTGCCAAGTGAGGTCAAAGCATTTTGGGGGAACGCAGGAACGAAGGAAGGAAATGAACAGAGGGGAAAGGAAGGAGGGAAGAGGTAGCAAGAAAAAAAAGAGAGGAAAACAAGGAAGACTATCTGCTACTATGGAGAAATTCTCCCTAAGGCTCTAAAGAGTCCCTCGTCAAATGTCTTATTTCTCAAGTGGAACCATTACTTTGTTGAGTTTTCTTATTATTTTTCAAGTAAATTACTTGGATCTTCAGCAAAGCACTGAGTCCTCCTGTTTGAGGACTGTCCTAGCACAAGGGTGATAACAGGATATTTGGGAGATTGTGATAACTGGTGGTTGTGTGGCCAGTAGAAATAGAAATTGACTTCAAGAGAGATGAATATCAACATTAAAATGGTTCTAGGTCAATTTAAAAATAAAGGAGATCAAGCAGATGCTGGCACAGTTGGAATCTCTACAGAGCTGTTATTGGTATAGAATGTCCATCAGAGAGAGCCTTTCAGCATACAGGCTGTGCGGAGTCTTCCCCTGATGTGGTACCACCTAGCAGGGGTAACGGACCTGTTAGGAACACAGACCTCACAGGACTACTCTCAATTCAGGTGCTAATTTCAGGTGAGGGGGTAGGGGTAAAGAAACCCTCCATTTTGATAATTAACTAGAAAGAAGCATAGAACTCACTGAAAACCATATATGCATAGTTATAATTTATTACACAGAAAGAATACAGGTTAAATTAGCCACAGGAAGTATCCCAGGGGAAGAACCCAAGAAAAGTTTCATCTAGCAGGCTCAGATGTTCTCTTCACATGGAAAGGACATCTAGCTATGTGTGACAATATGCACAAAGTATTGCCATCCAAGGGTGCTTATGAAAGGTTTGGTATATAGAATCTTGATGGGACTTGAAAAGTGGGTCCTTCAGAGCGAGAACAGAGGCTTGTCATTAGCCTTTAGTTTCTCTGACAGTAGAATTGAGAATGTCTGAGGTCTAAACCTCCACCATCAATCACACTGTTAACTGTCCAGTGGCCAAGACCTCTAGGCTAACAAAGACAATCCATCAGGCATGCCATTCCCAAGGTTCGTAAGTGATGTGACAGTAGCCAAAGGCAAAGACTAGACCTCTCTTTGGGTAAGATTAATACTTCACTACAGATGGCTCCCAGTGTACACAGTCTGACTTACACTTTTGGGTTTTTTATTGTTTTTTGACTTTACAATGTTGTGAAAATGATATGAATTCAATAGAAGCCATACTTCAAATCTTGAATTTTGGTCTTTTCCTAGACTATTGATATGCAAGTCACTCAAATACACAACATGAGCCCGAGAGGAGTCTCAAGACATAGTTTTGTTCCGTTTCATTTTCTGGACACTTATTTTATTTGAAGTGGTCTTGTTCATGTGTTTATCTCTCCCAGAGGGGCGGAATGTGGTGACCGCCTCACCACTGCGTCTTCATTCCAAGCTAGACACTCATTGTTCATTTGTTAAATAAACTTGATTCACACCCTATGCCCAAAGAAGGACCTTTGAACTTTCTGTGTATAGGGATTAGGTTTCTCCAGCTAATCGAAGAGAGGCTCACAGCTCCCAACAACATATAGCTCCTTGTCGGATCCATTCATTTCTTCCAGCAGGAGCATGACGCCTTGTATGGGGGCAATGGAATGAGTGTGGTTCATATGTCCTCTTAGATCTCCTAAGAGCTGAGGAATAATCACAGAGGTAAAACTACTCGCTTTAACTATAAATCTTCACACTCACTTAATAAAGACCTGGACACTTGACTTCATGTTTTTGCAACTTAACATGTGAAGGTGCTTTGAAAAGAGTTGAGCAGACATAATTATCAATTTCTACATACATATTACAGTTCAGCTGGGTACAGGTAAATACTACCTGGACACTTCCTAGGAAGCTGATAGTGGCAATGGACATTTTTACTTCATTTTTAATCTACTATATAAAAAATGTGTCACTTGTTTTGGACTATTTTATTGATTGTCAAATAAATCCTGCTAAATGGAAAGCAATAAAGTCAGTCTAGTTGGTGGTGGGGGTTAAAAATCTATAGAGTATGGGGCCGGGGGGTTAGCTCAGTGGTTCCGGCGCCTGTCTTGCAAGCGCAAGGGCCCGGGTTCGATTCCCGGGTAACCACATACCATACTGGGCATGGAGACTGACACCCAGCAGCAACCAGTACCACATACCACAGTGCCGGGTGTGGTGACTCACGCCTGTAATCCCAGCACTCGGGAGGCAGAGGCAGGAGGATTGCTGTGATATGAGTTGGAGGCTGAGCTCAGGGCCAGCCTGAACCACAAAGCGAAACCCTGTCTCAAAAAACCTAAAAAAAAAAAAAAAATCTATAGAGTAAATAACAGATATATTTTCTTTGGGGGAGTATAAATAGGCCTAATAATGTCTTGGGATTGTGTAGAGATGGGCTTCTTTCATTTCCCAAGAGATATATTCAGACAGAAAACTTGGGCAGAGAGCAATGCAAAATATTGAATAAAGGAAAATCTTTTGTTTTGAAGAAGGAATGTATACTGAGTTATTTCTATAGAGTGAACTTGAATAAATGAATAATAAGCGTATAATTATGTGGTTACACATATTTGGAAATATTCTGCTGCAGAAATCGAATGGACTAAAATAGTAGAATAAGAACATCAGTTGGACAGCAAAATAAAAAGAAGGTAGCTGAGTGTATTCCTGTGACAGTGATGGTGAGATGAGGCAAAGGGTACAGGTTAAATTCAGCCAAGTCATGTGGAGCCTCCTGCTAAGGGTAAAGACCTCTGCAAATTGCGTGTTTGCAAGGTTCCCTTTTCCCCAGGTGAATGTAAACAACAAATCTACCTGCCTGGAGGCATGCGGTACTCAGGGACAGAATGACTCAGGTCTAGAGGCTCTAATTTGGGAGCTGAGGGAAGAGCACAGAAGAAAAGATTCTCCCTCCTTCTGTCCTTTCTGGCTAGTCCACACTCAATGACCAATGCATGAAATAAAGGCCTATGAAGTCTCAGTGTGGCTGCTTCCCTCCAGGGCAGCTCTAGGTGTCAGGGCGAGTCTGCTGAGATTGGAATACTGATTCCAGCTGTGTGATTTTGACCCCACGTTCCTTTCTGACTCTTCTTTCTCGCTGGCAAAATGAAGATGACATCGGAATCCACCTGTACTGTTATTGTGAGGGGTCATTCAGTGTTTGTACAATGCCTGGCATGGGAGAGGTTGTTCATCAAACATTTTCTGTGATGGTAGGTGACAAACACAGGACCTTGTGAATGGGCCTCTGGGTGGGGAGTGGAGGCACGTCAGAGGAGGCCGGCTCCTTCGGTAAAGTGCGTCTCCCATTCTTAGTTCTCTTTCCCTTCTTGTATCTGTTCTCTTACTTTCTCTTCTGGGGTTTACACTGAGACTGTTTCTCCTTTGTTTCCTAAAACAAACACACACTCACAGGGAAGTGGGGTGTACAATGTTTTCTCCAAAGGCCAATCTTTAATAATTGTGCATAGTTGGTCCAGTATGTCCTGTAGGGGGAGCCATCTCCTTTTCCTCTCGTAATCAGCCCTTGAAAAGGAATTCCTGACTGCTCAAAAGGATCAAGCAGATATAGATGCCTTCTCCCTACTTCTCACTGGACCTCCTAAAAAGAGAAGTTCTTGATGTGTGCAAATAAGGAGATTAAAGTGTACGTTGGACCGGTCACTACAGGAAAGAATTAATGTGCTGACGGCAGTGGACCCCTTTTGCTCACCTGTACTCTTCATTAAGAGTGAGATGAACTATTGTCTTTTGTGCATCTGATCAGAAAGACCTAAACCTCCCCCTGTGGAGACCTGTCTATTATTATTGTTAGCCACTGGTATAAAGCAAAAGACTGGGTCCTCTAACAACAAAATTCATATTTATAGGCTCTAGGAACAGTTCTGCCAATCTAAGTGAGTTCGTTCACGTAACTTCAGTCAGACAGTGGCTGGCCGAGGCTGGCTGGTGTAGAATGACCTTGAATGAAACAACAGAATCGTGCCCTGCCTCTGTCCTTCTCCAGAAGGCCGGCCCAGTCTAGTCCAGAGGTGGTGGCATCTATGAATAAAAGGCCAAGAAACCCTCTCAGCATCTGCTTATGTGAACTTTGCTATCATCTCATTTTACAAAACGTCACCTGAGTCAGACAACCACAGAATTACAAGGAAAGGGCATAATGAAGGCAGGTCCTTCATTCAGGAGATGAATCCAGTGAATGTACCTGAGATCCAGGTGGGCCATCTGAGCATCGGTATATAGATCCCTATATTACACACATGAGAACAAACTGAATAATATTCTTGACTGAAGCTTTAGAAAACAACCATGTGTCTTTTAAGACAAGGCAGGATAAATCAGGAGGAGAGGCCAGCTCACAGAAAGCTCAGAGGCCCTGCAGAGTGTTTTGAAAAACTGGGAATAGCTTAGCGGAGTAAGTACAAAGGTGCACAATGAGAGCCAGGCTGAAGAGGTTGTGCTAAATAGCTTAGGTTTTATCTTGCAGTCTACCGGAAGACACAGAGGTTTTTGTGCTATTAAATAACACGATCGGCCTTCCTTTTGGGAGATAACCCCTGCCGAAGGAGCAGGGAGAGGAAAAGAGACTTACACCCACCCGATCTGTAAGTCAGGAGACTTTTGTTGTCAAATAATACCCCTTCTTGTACCTACCTTGCTTTGTTTAATTCTATTGTTTCTCTCAGGAACACAGCTAAGTGGCTCTAATTCACAAACCTGGGAGCCAGCTCTTTTCAGAGTTGTCAGACAATAACCTATCCAGGCGTTCTGGCCACAAGGGAAAAAAAAGTACCAGAAATAATGGTTGGAATAAGAAGTAGAGCCCCAGTTCGAGGCTCTTTCTTGCATTTTCATCCTGAAGCATCTATAATTAGGCTGGAGAGAAGTGATTTACTTAAATTCATGCTATTTCCTGCAATATCATTAGCAACACTCAGTCGTATCTTTATCGCCACTGTGCTTCTTCCCTTCCCTTCCCATTGATGGCAACAATGGGGCCTTACTTATGTTCAGGAAGCTAGCCCATTCTTTCCACGGAGGAAAAATGGCCCATCCCCAGGTTGCCATAGACACTGGAGAAGGCTGTCACCAAGCTGCAGCGCACCTATTTCCTGGTGACATGCAGAATTAGAGGGATTGGAGAATCAAAGGGAAAGATAACTTGATAAAACAAAGGATACTTCAGCATCTCCTGACATCCTTGTCTGCGGAAGCAGCCTCCCTCTGCCCCTTCCCCTCCTCCCTGTAGCCAGGTGAATAGCTCTGAATCGAAAGACTCTGGTTAGAAGAATGAAAGCAGAAACCTATACGCAGTGCTCAAATTGGCTTGCAGAGCAAAGGCCTCCTTTAGACCACGTCAGTGACTGCCCGGGGTTCCAGACTCCTTAACATTCCTCTAGCTGCTGATAATCTCTCACCTGCCTATGTCTCCAGACTCTCAGTAGTCACTCTATTTCCTTCATAAATATGCAAAGCATTTTCTCAACTAGGGGGACTTGATCTTGCATGTTCCTCCTTCCTAGAATTCTCTCCCTGTTCTTTGTGTGTGTGGATGGCTCCTTTTTGTTCTCCTGGACTCAGTCTGAAGGTCACTTTGCGTGGAAACCATGTGTGCCTGTTGCATCTAAAAATACTTCTTGCTAGGCATGGTGGCACATGCCTGTAATTTTTGAACTCAGAAGGCTGAGGCTGGAGGATCACAGCAAGTTCAAGGCCAGCCTGGGCTACCTGGTGAGATCCTGTTTCAAAAGGAAAATCCCTGCATTCTAGTTACTTACATCCTAACTACTCACCTCCTATAGCATTTCTTGGTTCTTTTCTAGCAGCTGTCATAATCTATAATTATAGTTTATTTATTATTTGCTTATTTATGGATGATTTATATATTTAACCACAATCTGCCCAGTTTATCCTTTGAGGGAGGTCTTATTAACTCCCAGCCCCAACTTTGAGGTTAAAAAGAAAGTAAAGGAAAGTGACTTCCCGGGGGTCACACAGCAGGTTAAATTGCAGAGGATGGATTGGAAGGAGGAATTGTCTTTGAAGAATAGGGTAGGAAGATCACGTGTTCTCCCCATGAGGCGTCTATAGTTCGAACATGGGAGTAGGACCGTGGGGGGAGGAGTGAGTCAGTTAGAGAGATGGGAGCCCTGTGCAAACAGAGACTGGCCATGAACATTATGGGACAAAGACGTGTGGGAGTGCCACCCAATGCAAGGGCCAACAAACTGCATTCTTAATGTTCAGCCAAGATTTATAAGGCATGTACATATCTTGACAGCACAGCCCAATGAATTTTTATCTCTAGTTAGAACCATACACTATTACCCAAACCATGATACAGGTATAATTCTGTCATTCTGGAAAATTCTTTTTCCTTGTGCCAGTGAATAATTTCCTCCCAGAAAATTACTCTCCCAACTTTAATCATTCTCATCTCACCACCACAGATTATATTTTTTAAAGTAACATCTTCTGCATAAAAGGAATATATGCATAAAAGGAAAATTTCGACACAGAAAACAGATTGCAGAGAATAATATTCATTTTAGTGGTCCAGAAGAAACCTCGTTGAACATTTTGGTCTACTTCTTGCCTTCTTAATTGCACATTTTAAAACTTTAACCATATTGTACATTCAACTTTATATTCTGTTTCAAAATGAATCATTAGGACATACGCATTTTCCCAGTACAAAGTCTCTGTTGGCTTCATTTTACACAGCTTCAAATACTCCCTTGAGGAAGAGCTCACAAATTCCCTACATGTTACTTTTAGTATGTTTCCAAGGCTTCAGAGGCATTATCACCGTTCTCCATGAAGCTCTGTATTATTTTCAGATTTTATTACAATACGAGAGGAAGACCTTGGTAAACGAATATGTGTTCTTCAAACTCTTGATACCTAGTGCTGAGAAGCTTTCCAGAAAGATTGATTTAGAGTCTCATCACCTGGACCCAGAAAAATGTGCCCATTGCCAGGTTCACTTACCATCGTGAAACACTTTGGTTTTTTAATTCTTTTTAAACTTGAAGGACTTTTGGGCTGGGGATTTAGCTCAGTGGTTCCAGCGCCTGCCTTGAAAGCACAGGGTCTGGGCTCAATCCCTGGTAAACCACATATAACAACCAATGTTGGGCATGGACACTCACACCCACCAGCAATCAGTACCCATATACCATAGTTCTGGACATGGTGGCTCACATCTATAATCCCAGGACTTGGGAGGCAGAGGCAGGAGGACTGCTATGACTTTGAGACTGAGCTCAAGGCCAGCCTGAACTACAAAGTGAGATACTGTCTCAAAACAAAACAAAACAAAACAAAACAAAAAAATCTTCAAAGACTTTCCCCAGAAAGTTGAGAAGTCCTTGAATGAAAAGCTCTGATTAGTGTCTAATCTGAAGTGCAACACTGCCTAGTTTTTTGTCTCATATTCTGTCAAGCTCAGATATTCTGAAGACAGTGACCTCAGAAATCACTTGATTTCAACATCTGGAACCATCAGTGTGTTATAAGTACATAGGACAAGGGGAGGCCTGCCCTGGAGCAGGGTCACAGACGGCTTCCTCTTATGTAACCACATCCAAGGAAGATGTTCTGTTCCCCTCTCATGTCTTCACAGGCATGGAGAAGAAGCTGACAGACCCGTCTGTGACTTTGTGCCTTTGTGAAGCCTGAAACAGCAGGTGAGCTGATAATTACAGGACAGGGCTCAGCCGAGAGGCATAAAAATCAGGATCAACCTAACATTTAGGTCAGACTCGATGATGGCCTTTCAAGACACGTTCTGCTTTTAAAATTACCTCCCATCTCCAGGAACTCTGGCCTTTTTTCATGGGAATGAAAGGGCACAATATCTGTACATGTTCTCTATGAACACTTCCAAACTTGCTTCCAAGAAAAGCACTTCTGTGAAAATTTTAATTTAAATGAGCAAGAAAAGCTACTCCTTGGAGACTTTCCAAAAATTTAAAGGAGTAAGTCCAGTGATAGTTTGGCCATAAGAGGTTCAGAAGAACAGTCTTGTTCTCAACCTAACCTGCAAGTACTGCTTCCTGCTGAACATGTGACACCCCTGGACCTGTGTTTAGTGACCCTAGTTTTTCTTTACAAGTAAGTAGTTCTCTAAGGGACTTGAGTTATTCAGTGGTCACTATCACCTCGTTACTTCTGTACCTCTTTTCTCAAATCCATTATACACTAAAATGATAGGTACACATTCATTTTTCTTATGAATATATGCATGTTTTTTTTTTCTAGGAGACTTTTGTTAGTTGCTATAGTATTTATCCATAAAAACAATCACATTTCTGTGGCAATGTTTCAATACTAAGAACAGAAAAAAAGGAAAAGTAGGTGTGTGTGAGTGTGTGTGTGTGTGTGTGTGTGTGTGTGTGTGTGTGAATGTGGTGTGTACTAAGTCTCAATAGCCATCATATTCTTGGTTCCTTTGCATTTATTCTATGATTTGCTGCTTTTACTATACATCCACTTCCTACAGAAAATGATTCCTATTTTCATAGAGATTAGACTAGAGTAAAAAGGCAAATGTACACTGGACATCGTCCATAGTCTGGATTTACACATAAAGGCAGCTTTTGGAGTTAGCTGCATGGCGGGTGAGGTTTTTTTCTCTACCTGCCCCCAGTTCCTGAGGCTAAAGGCTCACAAATGCCAAGCTGCCTTCTTTAAAAGGAGTGGAGAGAAACAAAATAAAATACAGATGGACCGAATCCTTAGTGACTTCCCAGCCACACACAAATAAATGCTCCGCCATGTGTACCTTTTCTTGCTTAATTTCTGATTATCCTTCCAAACTTTGGCTCAGAATCTCCTTCTGTGAGATGCCTTCTTTGTATCATCCCACTTATCCAAAAAGAATCATCTCTTCCTTTTGCTTCTTCTTTCTTTTTCTTTTATTTTCCTTATGATCTAATCGTACAAAATTAAAGTTTTGGTTTGTAGACCATGAACCTCAGGCAGAAACAGACTAGTTGTCTCCACCATACTTTCCACCTCCGAATTTAAGTCAATGTCAAGTGTATAGCAGGGAGTCAGCAAATGTTTTAAATTGTATTAAAAACAGCAAACCTGCCTCCTAATTTGATAAACAAGAACATGGTTAGCATGTATTATGTGCTAAGTGCCAATCTAAGTTCTTTTGTGTTTACTCCCTACTCATGAGGGAAATAATATAATTATCCACACTTTATAAAAAAGGAGACAGAGGCACAGAAATAGTCAGCCACCTGCTGAAAGTCACACAGCTGGTAAGTATTAGAGTCAGGATTGAACCCATGCTGGCTGGCTGTAAAAAGAGTCCGTGGGTTTAATCTGCCACTCTTCTGGCACGTTCCTTGAATAATCTCACAGAGATATAAGTTAAAATGAAAGGATTCAAGCAAAGGAAAGACGAGTGAAAAAAGAGATTTCAAATCACCTAAAAATAACACTTTACTATATGTTCATTTGTTTCTTCTTTCATTCTTTCTATAAGCATTCATTTACTACCATGTCCCAGGGACTATGATAGAAATTGGCTTTGAGTCATGAACAGCCTCTATAGCTACAATCTTAGCACCTAAGTTCATTTCAGTTTAATTCTCCCTCAACAAACATCTGAAACTTCCTTTGGGTGGAGATTGTGTGAGGTGCTAGAGACACAAAGACAAATCTGAGAGAGGCTGAGTTCCTTGACACTCAATTGATCAAAAAATATCAAGCAACAATTCAATTAGAAACTGGGCACGGCATTGCAAATCTTTTTTTTTTTAGTCAGGGTCTTACCTTTGTAGTTCAGGCAGGCCCTGAGCTCAGCCTCAACTCATTACAGCAATCCTCCTGCCTCTGCCTCCCGAGTGCTGGGATGACAGGCATGAGCCACCACGCCCGTCACTGTGGTACGTGGTACTGGTTGCTGCTGGGCGTGAGTCTCTACACCCAGTACTGTATGTGGTTACGGGGTGTGGGGGGGATCAAACCCAGGTCCTTGCGCTTGCAAGACAGGCACTGGAACTACTGAACTAAATCCCAAGCCTGGCATTGCAAATCTTTAATCCCTGCATTTTAGGAAGCTGGGATGGGAGGGTGGCAAATTCAGGAACAGCCTTATCTATCAGGTCTCAAAATTTGAAAACTAAAAAGTCTGGGGATGTAGCTCAATGCAAAGTCCCTGGGTTCAATCTCCCAAATGACAAATCAAAATATAAAAGATGAAAAAGAAAACTCTCCAGCTATAGAAGACTTCCTAGAGCCGATCTGTTGGCGCCTGAGGCTTGAGGGATCTGTACTCGCAAAGCTTTCTGGGGAAGAAGTCTTAAACAGAACTCTTCCCCTCCCCAGGCTTCTCCCAGAGCTCACCCATCCCTCTTCAGGAGACTCTTAACTCTAAAGAGAGGCCTCTGTAACTAGTACTAGCTCCTCTCCTTGACTCATATGAATTGACTTTCAGAAAAGTAACGAGTCTGTCTGAGATGAAATGTCCACACCGGCCTCGTGATGTTGAAGTTGGGTTCTCTTTGGATGCAGAGGAAGAGAGAGGAAAACTGGATGCTAAAGAGGAAGATGCCACCCAGGGTGGGCTTTCCTCTTCATCGCCTCCCTCTACCACCCTTTCTCCTCCCCTTGACCTGCCTATGACAGAGGTAACGAAAAGCTCTTCTCCCTTCATCAAGGCTGGTGTTGAATAAAACTACTAATTTCTGTCCCCTGAGGCTTTTGGTTGAGTAGGTGAGTGATAGGAACCTTAAATTCTGGCAACGGACCCACAACTGCTAACGAGTTGAATGGGGCAGCTGCGCCAAAGGTATAGAGGTGAGGAACTTCTCACAGCTTGTCACCTGTGAGTGGTGTGGTGATGCTGGAGTAGAGAGAGAGGGGCAACCACAAAAGGTGAGTGGAAGGGTATAAAGACCACAGACAACAGAAGATTCTGGAAAAACAAAGGAAATGTCCATGAGACCTGAAAAGACTTCCAACTTCTTACATAATACTTGACAGAAGTGAAAAAAAAACAGACTGGTTTTCATGAAGGGGGGATGAGCGGTGAGCTTCCTTCTAAGGTTCTAGAAGCAGAGATCTGCATGACACCTACCACAGAGGAATAACCATTGACAATGATACACTAAGGATTGCCTTGCTGTGCCAAGTACTTTGGAAGTAAGTTCCTGGACCTCCAGGCTGTGGAGTGCAACTTCGTACTAGAAGGAAACTGTACTTCAACATGATTGATGACCTGATTATTCTGCAAGAGACAGAAAATAATGTTAAGGGTGAGGAAAAATGAATAAAGACAGGGCTAAGAAGAATGACGAGGGGGCATTAGTGGGTGGTTTACGATGCGTGGTATTTTGTTAATGTTAAGATTTCCCAGGTGTATCATATGAGTCAGAACAAAGCACTACATGGAAGTTTTATTTTCTTGTTTAAAACAATGAGCTTCTGTGAACTAAATAAAAATATAGGGGCTTAGGAATAAGAGGATTTGATTACATGGACATAAAATTGATCACAGGGCTTTTATCCACCAAGTAACAAAACAAACAACCATCATCATCACTGGTGGGGGCTTTCTGCTTTAAAGATTATGGAAGACTTCTGGTTTGTATTAGCTCATGTGATCCTATCTCTGACCTGGGAAATGGTGATCACACCATATTCATTCCAGAAATAATTAAGAAAGACTAGCAAGCCTTGCCCAAGGTCTTTCCCAGACTTTTAAGGAAGGGAACCAGAATTCACACTCAGTTGCTCTGACTGTAAGATGAATTTATTCTGTCTTTATGGCATATCCCCAACCATCACCTCCAGCCAAAGTCCTCTAAGAAGGTTAACATTCCTCTACCTTCCCAGTCTAATGTCAGTCACATGAACTATCAACTCTTACAAAATCTCTTCTATAGTAATGGAATTCATTATTTTTAGAACAACTGGAATTCCACATTCTTTTTCATTTTTCACTAGTGAACATCCCCAAAAGAAATAATTTGCTGTGATAAAGAAATGAAGTATTATGAGAGGTCCTTTTCTGGGCCTCCTGGGAATACTGTCTGCTCCTACCTCTCAGACTTGAGATATAAGAAGCAAAGCAGCCTACAGTACTGGAATAGTGCAGGAAAAATGTAGCTGTCAGACTACTTTGATTTGATTTGCAGAGTGTTGTGTTTTAAGCAACTCAGTTTCTCTTTCTTTCTTTCTTTCTTTCTTCCTTTCTTTCTTTCTTTCCTCTTTTAATTTTGAAACACATATACATTCACTGGCAGTTGCAAAAATAGTACAAAAAATCCACGTGCCCTTTCCCTACCTCCCTTCAAAAGCAACCCATCACCTATCCGTAGGGCATGAACACAGGAGATAATTTTTTTCTGAATTAGTTCTCCAACTTAAAACAGGCACCAACAGCAAACCTAGCAGTTCTAACAAAGAGATCAGATTTCTGGCCTTTCCTGGGAACCTGGAAGATCTGCAGAGAGCCCTGGCAGGCTCTCAGTGACCCACTGGGGGTTGTGCCTTGTCAGTACGGAGGGATGGCCAGGGCCGGGAACTTAATTCCCTCTCTGTCTGTCTGGTCTCTTCTGTCAGCTCAGTAACCTCCTCAGAGTGTGGGAAACATTTGTGTCTCTCGGACCCCAGCAGATTCAAGCATTTTCATTCCAGAAGAATATATTTTTATTGTGTATATGTTCTCACCTGTAATGCAGCTTGCACTGTCCCTACGGATAGAGATGGGGTCCTAGGTACACTTCACAGTTTATCAACTGCTTTTCACAGGTCCTTGTGAAATAAAATTTATTTTCTCTCTGTCACCTACTGTTCCTTTCCATTTCCTGCCCTTTCCCTATCTCTTTACCTAATTATTGCTTCCTGAGCCGCTTTAATTTTCCCCATTCTCTGATGATTCCTCCCAGGATTTAGAACACACCTAGACCCCCTTCCTTCAACAAAACACAGGCCAATAAAAAAGGACACTGGGAAGGGAGCACAAAGTAGACAGTAACAGACTACAGATGAACTAGGAAACAGACAATCTTCACATGCCAAATTTCTGTGGGTCTATGCATTCCATTTTAAAGCTAGACAGCGAGAGAGATTTGCTTTTTCCTTTTAGCCCTTCAATTGAAAAGCTCAGTCTGTCCACCCCTGATCCCCAGCCCAGCAGGCAACAGGACAGATGGAATCAATTGACTGACAGCTCCCACCTAAGGCCAAAGAGAAGAGGACATAAGACACTGCTGGACAGATAAAGGCATTAAAGAAAGACATTAAGGTTCCCTGGATTTGGAACAGGTTTTGGAGAGAATATAAAAGACAGGATAGCTTCCTTCTCAGGAATGGGAGCCCTGAGTATCTAAAATGAGCACATAACACTAAGAAGCACACTGCAAATTCATGGACCCGTGGGGGCAGGTGGCTGGGCGAGGTTGTCCTCATCGTGTGCCAGCCCCTCCCCATCAAGGAGACAGGTCCGCTGGTGCATGCAGGCAGATTGACCTCCGGGGCCACAGGTCCTCCGGTAAGTGGAGTTACTTGCCTAAGTATTAACAGCCTCTGGCAGCATTTCTTCTCATTGGAGGCCCAGCCACCCATGCTGATAAATCACCGCGATCACTGCCTTCTAATGGGAAGTTTGGAAGGTCACAAAAAGCAGAGTTGGCCCCCAGCTGTGCTTTTGAGAGCTGGCCTTTTATTTCCTCCTCGGCTCTGTGGCAAAAGCAAGTCCTTATTTTCCAAGTAGGTCCTTGTAATTGGGGTTTAACACAATGGCAGTCGCAGAGGCTTTGGCAAGGTGGAAACTAAGACTCAAATTCAAGGAATTCAAGATTTGAGAACTCGAGAGACCACTACCAAATGTCCTCCCATTTTCTTTCAGTTTTTGGCATTTTTTAACAGAGCGAGACTGTCTCAAAGACAAGATGTCCATCCATAATCCTAGCTACTCAGAAGATTGAAGCAGGAAGACTGCAAGTTTGAGACCATCTTGGACAACTTAGCAAGACCCTGTTTTAGACACATAGGAAAGGCTGATAACATATTAGTATAACGCCCCTGGGTTCACCCCTGAGTACCCCCCCCCCAAAAAAATGGTGTTCCTGCCAATGCAGTATCATTAACTCTAGGCCTTATGCAGTACGACTCACTCATCCTAAAACTGAAAGTCTCCACTCTGGCACAAACCTGGCTCCACCTTGCCCAGTTCTCTGAAAACAACACGCTGTTCTACTGTCCACTCTGATGCCTGACACTCTCTTACGGTCCACAGGTGTGCGATGAGGCAGTATTTTTCCTTCCGTCCCTTGCTCACTTCCCTTAGCACAACATCTTCCAGGCACATCCCTCTTGTCACAAATGGCAGAAGAGTCAGTGGTTTGTTCTCTCTGGTAAAACTGTCCCGAGAAGAATGGTCTACATTTCCTTTGCTATCTTTTAAGGTCACTGCCTCTGGTTTTCTCATTAGCACAGATAAGAGCAATAGAAGAATGGAAGGGGACTCATTCTGTGAAGGAAAGAAGACAGTAATTAAGTTGCCGTTTACTCTTTTCTTCTGGGCTAACTAATCCCAATTATTTTTAACCTTTTCACATAGGCCTTTTCTTCCTGACCTTTTAATGAATTTTCACTGCTGATGTCTAGTCCTTCTCCAAGGTTATATATGCCTTACAGTTTGCCAAAGGTTTTCAATACTAATCATGAAGTGATTACTATTTTCCCTCAGTGGTAATAGCAGCCTCCCACACATTTTTGAAAATCATCTAATAACCATGATATGCCTAATGTTCAGCCACATTTCTGCAGTGACTTTCCAATGAGGAGCATCAGTGAGGGCTTTTTCTTTTGAGTCTTCCTGTTTTGGTTGCAAAATAAAATGAGTAATTTAGGTTTGTTCAAATAGCTATTGTGGCGACTAGAAGCGAAGTGTGGGGTAGTTCTATCAGACAGAAAATCGGGAGTTACTAACAGTATCTAGCACGTCCCTGTGACAAGTACCTTCATGATGGGCACAGTGAACTGACTGCTACCTTTGAGCACCACAGTTTTGTGTAATACATACTGGACCACTTTAAATACAACCAGAATCCTTGTGTAACTAAAGGCAATATTGCCGCTTTCCCAAATGAGCAAACCAGGTGCAGAGAAGGCAAATGTCTTGAATAAATAATAAGAAAAGGACTATTAACCCAAATTGTTTTACCGTAAGGCCAGTACAATTGTCTTTGCTATCCTTGATGACTGATTCCAGAAATTGCCAAAGACACCAAAATCAGCTGGCAGTCACATCCTTCATATAAAACTGTGTAGTATTTGCATATATAGTTAACATATCCCCCTGTATACTTTAAGTTATCTCTGTTATTTGGAATACCCAACAATATATAAATGTTAAGGAAATACTCAATACATGTTGTTTAGGGGATTGTGACAAGACAATAGTCTATACACATCTTTCCCAAAATATCATTGGTCTGAAGTTTGTTGGAACCTGTGGATGCTGAGAGGCTGACTGAGCTTAATTTTTATCTTCTCACTGTTAGGGCCTTGTATCTCTTTCCTACATGTCAAGGGTCACCTGGAAAGGACAACGCTGACATTGGGAATAAATTCAGGGATGCTGTTTTGTCCTGAAGATCGATGGGACAATTCCCAGGAAAGAGTGTTAAAAGCTATCAACATCTCACTGAAATCACCGTTACCCTGCTCTCTATGACTATTGAGATAATAACAGGTGTGATTGTAGGAAGTGATGAATGGTTAATATTTTAAAGAGTTATTACAGTAAAAGCTACATTATCTTATATGTCCCTTACAATATTCCCCTTCACCTGAAACACATTTATCCTTTCATCTTGATATTATCTGAAGCAGTTCTGGAAGTACTCTTTCCTAAGTGTCTTCACTTAGACCCTCATGAGTGCTCCAATGTCTTGAACTGACTCCAAATGAACTTTTGTGGTCATTTTGACTTTGAGGAAGAGTCAGCAGCCACAGAGTGCCAAATCTGGTGAGCAAGTGGATGAGGACATACAATTCTTACCAGCCTGCCTTTCCATTGGGTGGCACGTGGCAGCAGTATTCTCTGAATTTTTGATCACGCCTCAGAAAAACACTCACAGAAGACGACTTCCATAACTGCTTAAGAACACAGAAAAATAGTGGGATTAGTGAGTTCAAAGAGGGGAAGATTACTATCACTATGTTTTTAATGTAATGTTTTTTAAAAATGTAAACATTCACCATATATTTGGACCACTTCTTGTACAGACCTAGAATCAACAGATGAATCCAAGTCCTCTTCTGTGCAGCCATCAGTGAAGTTCTTTGATTTGTATTGCTTTCAATTTCTCATCTGTAAAAATGGAAAAATCGATAGTGTCCACCTCATTGTGTTATTGGGTGTATTAATATGTTTAAAGTGCTAACAGTTGAGCCTGAACTAGATAAACACTGAGCAATTAGTAACCGTCGCCATCCCAGAACACTTTTCTCCCCAGGGTGTAGCCTTTTATTGTCTATCTTCTCTTTAGCCACGTCATTCTTACAGTAACCATGGCAAACAGCCTCTCCAGATGTTTCCATGACATTTTTTTTTCTTCAGCAACAATCTGAAAATCTCTTTTGAGAACCAGGATATCTCATTTTTTTCTCCTAGCCCAAAAGGAATCGAGTTTTCTATCACAGCCATAATAGATTTTAAACAAGTATACTGGGGATTAGCCAGGGTGACCTGAAACAATTAACTACATGAATGGGTAAGGAAAAAAGCAAATCTGGATCAAGTAGAAGGTCATTATGTTAAAGGTGACTGTGGAGACTCCAACAGGGATGGGAAATGGGAGAGAATTCTAACGTGTCCTTGCTTATGTGAGTAGTTTGTTCCTTTCTATTTTCAATACGAAATTCATATTAAAATATAACACAATATGAGAAAAAGTACAGTCTCATGAATTTTTACAGAGGCTGATCGGCTCCCACACCTCAAGACAAAACATTGCCAGAAACTTTCACTTGGGTTTACTCTCTGTTTGCCTTGATATGCACAGCCTAATGAAGACTGAAATATCTAAATGTTTGAAAAAGATAAGCCATTTTCTTATGGGATGTATTTTTTCTCCCTCAGATTATGGACAAGATCAAGCCCTCCAGACAATTCTTCTCAAATGTTTGGTATACTCTGTATTATGACTGACTCATTGCAAAGTATTTTTTCCAGTTATCCTCCAAAGAACATAAAATTTTAAAAACAAAAACTCTTATTGGAATAGATGCTATTCTTTAACAACTTAGGCTCAGCCCACACACATTTCCATCCTCCTCTGCAATAAGGTTTACTGTCATTTGCCCGATGATTTAGTATTTAACTTTGTTGTGAGTGTCTATCTTATCTACTAAAACACATTTCAGATTCCTTGAGGGGAGAGTTCTGTGAACCTCTTTGAAGTTTTTGCAGTTCTGAGAGCTCATGATGTACAGTTATCTCAATTATTGATTCAAAGAATGGGTACATCTATCTTTTCAGGCAACTGATATTGTTAGAATAACAGAAGTTTTACTATAAAACAAAAACAAAACTATGTTATATTCCTGGAAGCTGATGTTTCCATTAATTAGCAAAATGAATCCAGTCAATATGAAAAAAAATTGTGTTTGAAAAGCAACAGACTAGCTATAGGACTGAAATCTTGCCATTAAACACATTTGCAGTTTTCGTATATTTTTCATTTTAAAGAGGAATTATTAATTAAGTCTTGAGGCACTCTGAGTTTATAGTATATTTTCAAGAGCACCAGTCTTCTAAATAAAGAAGAACCCAACTGCTTTGTAATCAGAAGACTTGCTAATGGGCTGTTGAATGCTAGGCATCTAGGTAGGTAATGTTCTCAGAATGCCACTCTTGTATTCATTAATCTGTTTATTTATTTATTCCTCATTTTGATGACCATCATCGAGCACTGATGATGGACCAGGCCTAGGTTGCCTAACACAGAAATGTCACCAAGTAACAAGCTAACAAAGTAACACACAGACAAAATGCAAAAGACACTATCCTGTATCTTTCCTGATGGGAAACTAAGTCAGGAATAAGGGAAACGCTTCCTCTAACCTCCGTGCAAATTCTAGCTACCTCTTCTCTGAATCAATCATGGAGTTATGACAGCATTTCCTCCACATTCCTGAAGTTATGAACTAAGATTTCCTTTCACTGATTTCCCTTTTGTGTTATATTTTCACCTTGGATACAGTGAAACACAGGGGTAAGAATGAGGATCATGGAGCCAGGTTGATATTTGCACCCTGACTTTAATTTTGACAAATAAAATTATAGGAGGCCATTGTTTCCGACAATGCTCCTATACTGGAAACCAGACTAAAATCACAATGGAGTCACCCTTACTGAAGCTTTCTCACCACACTAGAGCTAAGTCATTTTCTGAGTTTTGGAAAAATAAGGAGAGTGGGATAATAGCCAGACTGTTCAAACAGGTCCAGTTTCAATAGGTATGATGATCAAATTCTCTCTAAATTTTTACATACACACACAAAAATCTAACCTTAAATAACTTGATGTTCACCTAGTGGTTTATTTTTCTTTCATCTCTCTGTCCCTGACATTCAAGTGACATGATTTTGAAAAGATAAATCCAATCTTTGTTCTTTATCTCCACCTTCCTCAGCCTGCTGTCTATGAAACCACAGTCTTCTGCTGAGCTCACTGTCATACTGCCGGTATTTGGGGGAAGGAAGTGTTGTCCGATTCGAAATGACAAGTCCATTGAGATCCTTGCACTACACTGTAACACCTGCCCTTTGATAACCCTTATTTGCCCCGTGCCCTTGAACATCCTGATTAACCTTTATGGACCTCCCTTCCTTCACCTGTGAAGTCACAGTAATACACGAATTCCATGAACTACAACCTATGTAAAATATTTCACACCCAGAGAGATGATAGTACGTATAACTAACACAGAGAACACTAACCACATTTTAATTAACTAATTGGTAATTAAGTAATTATATAAATGTATATGCATCCCTGTAATTCTCATGGTAACGCTGTGAACAGTGACTGCTTAGGATTCACAAATGAGCAGATGGATGCTGGAGAGATTGAAGAGCACTTTCAACGGCACACACTGGGCTAAATGGAGGAGCTGGATACTGAGTCAAGGTCACCTGCCCTCTGTGTATGTGATGTTATCATTCTGATACACTGAATACATTTTTCTAAGAGAATATAGCAGAAATCATAAGTGGTAGGTATTATTACCCTTATGATGAGCCCAATTTTCATTGTCTTTTCCTCCCTTTATGTTAATAACCTGTGGAAACAAAGCCATGTCAAATTCATCTTCCCCTTCCTGCACCATGCACACAGTAGGGCCACAGTATTTGTTTATTAAATTCCATTGACATGCCTTTCCTAAAACTAAAGAGGTAAATTTTAAATTTTAGCCATTTTTTTGTGGATAAATGTTTCTCTTCCATCACCCAGAGCCTGCGGAAAATGTAAATCTTTGAGTGCTCCGGAATGTCACTCTCCATTTCAAACATTTCACAGCTCATCAGCCTCCAATTTTCTTCTTCCTCCCAACCCCTCAGCATAAGCCATTCTTAGAAAATAATTCTCACTTTCCATTCCAGATTTACTTCTGCTTATTTGCAACCTTGCAAAAAGTCACCTGTCCATTCGCCCAGGGGAAGTGACATCTATGCTAACAGGTTTCCTGGGAATGTGAGCGTCCTACATCTTTTGGACTTGAAAGTGTATAAAAATCGGGAATGAGGGAGGACTGCTTGGCTTTTACTAGTCATATGTGGAGGTTTTCTGCCTTTTTAGAGTAGACATTTATACCACAAAACTTTATCAGACTGGATGTAATAAGTGAAGCAAGTAATTTTTAATTTGTTGAGTTAAATATATATTTCTTTACCAGTTTTAATTCCCTAGCAGACCTTTGTCTATGAACTTACTATTAAAAAGCAAAAATGGGGGGCCGGGGATTTAGCTCAGTGGTTCCAGCGCCTGTCCTGCAAGTGCAAGGGCCCGGGTTCGATCCGTGGTTAGCACATAAAATACTGGGCGTGGAGACTCACGCCCAGCAGCAACCAGCACCACATACCACAGTGCCAGGCGTGGTGGCTCACGCCTGTAATCCCAGCACTTGGGAGGCAGAGGCAGGAGTTTTGCTGTGATGTGAGTTGGAGGCTGAGCTAATGGCCAGCCTGTACTACAAAGTGAGACCCTGTCTCAAAAAATAAAAAAAACAACAACAACAACAAAAAAAAAAAACCCCAAAACCAAAACAAAAATAAAACAAAAACAAAAAGGCAAAAATGGTGGGTCCTTTAAGCCAATTTGTTCAATGGACCAATAAGAGAAAATTCTGGCTATCACAAGATGGGCTGCAGGGCACTATGTTACAGGGGTAAAAAAACAGTAGATGCAATGTTTATTTTCTCCTGTGTTTTTGCCTCAAGCTGCTGTTTTAAAGCTGGTTATACAGTGTGGGAAGACCTTGATAAACATCAGTTGGTTGTTGGAAAATACAACCAAGAAATCATGTATTTAAGATGCATAGAAACTGACAGAAGATCAACTTCAACCAGCTCTCCAAATTTTTTTTTTGGTGATTCAACTATGTTTCCCTCTTGACCTCTAAGTACTTGCTCAGCCCTCAGCATTACAAGGAGTGTTGTGGCTCCAGGGTGTGCACCTGGATTGATCCTGTTGCAGAGGTGCCTGCTGTGAAGTTGTAGAAAGAAGCAAGTAATCTTCCTGGGGAGCCAAGGTCAAGGTGTTGAATTCAGGTTGGATAGCACAGACGACTTAGGCAAGCATTCTCTGGTAGGGAGAACTGAGGTGGGTATGAGAGATGTGCAGGAATTTCCTGTCCCCAAGCAATGGAGGTTCTCAACCATTTTCAGTGAGACAACCCCTTCTCCATCTCCAGTAGTTAACCATACTGGGACTGCTGTTTAAAAGGTTCTTGCACCTATTCTTGTACCTATTCTGGGTTTTAGAAAAATGTGTTCTTGTAGGGTCCCACCTGATGCTTAGAAACGAACTTTAAAGTTTCCTATAACTCTTTTTTCAAGGCAAGCATCTTTCAATCACTTTTTATATTACTTAATATTCATTTCTGTCATTTTTTTCTGATCCCTCCTTGCTAGTAAAAGTAAAATTAAATATTTATTGCATCCTTTCCAAGGTTTTGGCTAAGCTAAGCACTTTTCACTTATTAGTTTTAGCCTCAAAACAAACCTGCTGAGATATTATTTTCCCCATTATACAGAACAAGAGAATGAAGATTCAGAAAATTCCCCCCAAACCAGCAGGAATGCAATCCAGGCTTGCTGGTAGTGAAGCACTAGATTTGAATGGTTAATAATGTTGTCTTAATGCCCCCTGATTTCATTAAGATGACCAGCTGCAAGAGCTTAGGATGTCCTAGGTCACCTTTCAGCGAACGAAAAGCAGCATATTAAAGAAATAAGATGCACTGGAGCCAGTTAGAAGAAAGATGTAAAACTCTGATCTAGAGCTGTGTTCGGCTTGTTAGAAGAATGGTGATGAACTGTCACAAGTGTGTGAAACTGTCTTCCTTGTGAAGCAAAATTGCTGTGTCTGTGCCTGAGAAACAGCACACTGCATCCTGAGCCTTTGGTTGCATCTATACAAACCACGCCCCCCAGTGGTGGGGCCCTACAGGAGCATGCCTACACTCCATCTTCCTAACTGTATGTTTCCTTACCTTCATAAAACTAAACTATTTGTGTCTTTTTATGAGAAATCATGGTACAGCCAAGATAGACCACAGGTGATTTTATCCACCAGACAACATGTGACAATGACTGGAGATATTTTTGGTTATCACAAGAGTGTGGAGAATGCTGCAGGAGGCATCTAGTGGGTCGAGGGAGGTCAGGAATTCTATGAAAACTCCTACAGCGCACAGCATGGCCCCAAATGTCAGCGGCGCTGAGGCTGAGAGAGGCCAGTAGACTGTGATCACCCCGTGTGTCTCATTCTTCCTTCTCCTTTCTGTCTTTCCTTTTGTTCTCCCTCTCCCACCGTGTTATTCTTCCCTTTCTCTCTGATCTCTTCTATCCAAGTTCTTTTTCTTTGGATGGCAGCAAAACATCTAACTGGCCTTTCTTCACTAACTCGGCAGATCTTGCGTCTACAACTCCAAGTGGTAAGGGTTGCCAGAGGCTACCAGCATGGTGGTATTTAGGAGGCTGAGACTTTTTCAAGGGGGGATGCCTCTGAGTTCCAGGCTTGATGAGGTTGTAACCATCAGATTACAGAAAGACAAGCTAGATTTGTTCCTGGGGGACACAGATCCTGTTCATATTGGGGGACTCAAACATCCTCCATGTCCCAACTACTGTCTCCGAGCCTGCTTTCTCATGCTTCAAATGACTCTAGTTTGCTAGAGATGCAGTAAAGCGACCCGGCCCAGGCAGCTTGAACAACAGACAGTATTTCCTCACAGCTCGAGAGGCCAGAAATCTGAGATCAAAGTGTCAGGGGGGTTATTTTTGCTTTTCCAAGTTCTCACTCCTTGGATTATGGAGGGCCACCTTCACTCTCGGACTTCACCTGCTCTTTCTGTGTGTGGTGTTTACATTCTACCTTCTTTTTATACGAGAGCAACTGGGTTGGACTCGCATCAAACTTAGACTTCAATACACAAATTTTAGGAGAACACAACTCATTGTATAACAAAGTCATGGAACTACCGTTCAATTTTTTCAGAGTTGCAAATACTGCCATTTTATGTCATATCCTCATTATTTCCAATCTATATACATTTGTAAATAAGCAAGTTCATTGTATTTCTTATAAAGTCATTCTAATTAAAAGTCTTTGAAATGGGCCTTGTCATGGCTTGAGTTGCACACCCCAAATTTATATATTAAAGTCCTCATCTCCAGTTCCTCAGAAGACAACTTCTCTGTAAAATAGGATTTGACAAACACAATTAATTATCGGGAATAGGGTGGGCTACTAATCCAATATGGCGTGTGTGTGTGTGTGTGTGTGTGTGTGTGTGTGTGTGTGTGTGTGTGTGTGTGCAGTCTGGAAGGGCAGCCACAGACACAGACACAGAAGGAAGCTGGTGTGACATCACAGGGGAGACACCTTGTGAAGATGAAGGCAAAGATGGGAGTGATGCAGCAAAAGCCAGGAATGTGCAAAGTCACTAATACTGGGAGATAGGAGAGAGGAATGAAGCAAACTGTCCTGTATAAGCCTCAGAAAGAAGCAACTCTGGGGCGCTTGGACTTCTAGCCTCTAAAAGTATGTGATGACATATTTCTCGCTTAAGCCACTTACTCTGCACAATCTCCTGATGCTAGCCCTCACAAACTAAGACAGGTCCTCTCCTCTACATTCCATAACTACAGTTAAAATTGATGCCTTCATTATTTCCTACCTTCTCTGATTGTTGCACTTAACCTCAGGTATCCTTGGCACTGCAATACCTTCTTCTTCTGTCTCTCTTCCACCCAGCTGACTAGTGATATTTGTGAAATTCCAATGACACTTATAAGGAATGGTGGCTCTTAGCTCCAGGATGTGTTCCAAGATCGTCAGCCCTGCACACAAGTGTAAGTCCACTCGTTAATAAAATCACTTGTTTTCCCCGAGCCTCATTTGTCTAGGTTTTAGACTTTCCAAATTTTGTCTGAAGGGTCAGGATTCACTTGAGCTTGAGAAGGAAAAAATGGTCTGTTCTCAGCAAGAGACATATCAGGAGATTTACATCTCCACAAAGAAACAGATCATCAGGGAACCCGAACGAGAAATTCCTCCTCACTTGGCATTTGTGTATTTTGGGTTAACAAACTGTTTTGAGTTCTTGACAGCCCAGCCCCTGAAAACTTTCCAGTGGTAAATCTAGAAGGGCTCCCACAGCTCAAATCAAGCAAATGGTGTTGCTTAGCTCTCTCTCAAGCTTTATGACTGAATTGCTCTTTCTTTCATGCGCACGCTTCTTGCCAATGATTTTAAGCACGTAAATAATAATCACCTTCATTACATTATATTAGGAGATCACTCTTCTACAGAAAATCCCATCCAAGCAAAACAATTCCATACAGAAGTCCTATTCACGGCAGTACTAGTGAGACCTCAGTCATGATTTCTAGTAGAATTTCTTTGTTCTTATTTTCCTGGCTGTTTGCCAGCCTGTTGGTGTTCTGAGACCTTAGTGACAAATTCAATCTGCAAAACCCATTGCAGTTTTCCTTTATCTTTAGATTTCAAGTAGTTCTTGTTTCTTCCTCAGGGTAAACTCTAAACTTCATATGCCTTTCTTCTGGAAGCCATTCAGTGCGTGATAAATATTTATTAAATATCTATAATGTGCCAAACACTGTGCAAAACTCTGGAAGTGCTACATGTCTATGAAGATGAGGCCTTTTCACTTATCATTGGGTATATATGTGCCTTCGGTGATTTTTCTAGACTAATCCCCTATTTGCATCCCCTTATGGGTAGGAGACGAAAACAGTTTATCACTAGTCTCTACCTCACTTCCAGCTGTCTCACAACCTACATCATCTTAAATCCCCCTTTACTTTTGCCTGAAAAACCCAACTTATCCTTTACACGTCTGTCTCTGTGTTCTGACTTCTTCTGTACTTTCGGGATGACTTTCTCTTCTTTCCAGATTCAATTCAGTTGATACCTCCTCCTCAGTGCCATTTTTTTCTCTTTTTTAAAAAGATGTCTTACCTCCCAATTAGAGTTATTCATTCTCTACAGTTCTTCTGAGATTTTGTTATTGTTTAAACTGCTACTGCATCTTAACCTATTTTGTATTATACTAAGCTGCATAAACATCTATCAGAAAGTCAAATCTTAGCTCCATGATTTATTGAGCTGTATAACCTTAGAGAAGCTCCTTAGCTCTTCTTTCCTCTTTTGTAAAAAGAAGGATAATAACAAATTTGTCTTCAAGCAAATATTTTGTTTGTATACCTTTATCATGTGGCTCTGCCTGGTGAGTTTGAATAAAGCAACATATGGCATTTCTTGACTTGCATATTTAATTGGACCAATGAGATATTCAAGCACTCTTTTCCTTCTGCAATGCCAATCAACAATATTCCAGATTCCAATCAGACATGTTGCAGATAATATTCCAGGAAGTTCCAGAATGGTCTGAGATTTCAAACAGTTCTTGAATCGCGTCTATGTGTAGCACAGTTTCCAGGTGACTATAATACACAAAGTAGCACTAAGAAGAAATAAACCAGACTTCTATTAAGCATTCAGGATTTGGGAATTGCTTATTACTGTAGCAGAGCCTAGATTACCCTGACTCATGCCAGTGTTATTATAATTAAATGTATAATGTAAATTGAAAGTTTGTTGATATTTAGTGGATGAAAATGTTTAACCATTGTTGAGAACATTTGTAGAGGACACCATAGAGGTAGAAATATCAATTCGAATTCTACTATGCAAAGCCATTCAATCCCTGTGTTATATTTTTTTCTGAAAGATTCCACAAAGAAAGAAGCTTTATTAAGTTACCTATGTTGAGCTTCTTCCTTCTAATATATTACTCTCTCTGAAATAAAGCCCTCTAGCCTATCATGAACTTATTTACTAGAAACGATCAATAAAAGTACTTTATTAAGTGGCTTTGATCTTAAGAGAATGTCAAAACCATAATGTCCTTTATGAGGAGAATCATGACCTTCTACTGCCTGGAGAAATTGAGGGAAGAGGCACTGTGCACACATAGTGTATGCCAGAGGGATTCAGACTCCTAGTTCCAGAATTGCTGTACTGTTATATTTAGAAGGATTTGTTTTTGAGTCAGAGACTTGCATTCAAAATCCATTCACCACTTTCTGCCTCTGTGAACCTAGGGAAGCTGATCAACCTCTTGACACTACAGTTTTCCATGCAGAACATGGAAAAGGCGTAGTGCCTATCTCATAGAACTGTGCAAATTAAATGAGATAACACATATAAAACACTCGGCAAAGTGCCTGGTGTATAGGAAGCTCCCAATAAATGGTAGCTATTAGTAAAGCAAGATGCAGTTCAAACTACATTTTTTGCCAAAAATAGTCTACACAACTCGTTGAACTGTGAAGTTCCTATTATAACAGGAAGGAAAAGAGAAAGAAAATGAAGGCCTTCAACAATGGCTTGGGAAAGGAGAGATAATTCTTCTGTGTTGTGTGTTCCCTGCCCATTAACCTTTCCCACAGACTGGATGGTAGGGAGGAAAGCACAAGTAACTTGACCTTGTACAGGCCCTACAAACTCCATCTACACCTGCAGAATGAGTTAAGCAATGATAACAACTATAATTTCAAAGTTGTTCTTGGATCCTTGGTTTGCTTCAGTGTTCTATTCTAGGAAGAAAAAAATTTCCAAACAAACAATTGCCAAGTTAGTTTTCCCAAGGTAATGTAAAAGTCAAGAGGACACGCCAAGCATGGTGGCACATGCCTGTAATCCCAGCCTTTTGGAGGCTGAGGCAGGAGGATTGCCATAAGTTCAAGGTCAACCTGAGCTGCATAGTGAATTCAAGGCCAACTTTGACTCTAGTAAGATGCTTTTTCAAAAACCAAAGCAAATCAGAAGGACAAACTTTAAGAAAATGGAATGTTGAAGTTTTTTGTTTTTGAAGGGAGAGTTTATTTGGATGTTACTGTGGGATAGAAATTCAACTTGGAGTTTAAAGAGCAGAGAATCAACTCCAAGAGAGTGGATCATAGCCTAATAACAGCCAAACGAAAGTTAAACAAGGGTCCAAAGGCTAATTCTGAACCACACCAGATTGTGTAAATACATTTTAACTGGGATATAGCAACATCCATATGCTGACTGCATTTATATTACAGTATGGAAGTTGAATAGTTGCAATAATCATACTGGTGCATGAAAAGTCTATGGCACTTATCACTTGGCCCTTTACAGAAGTATTCTGACAGCTTCACCACTGGTCTAAGATTAGAAGTTTTCGTTAAGAGACTTCCATGGCCTATGACTTGCACTGGAAGGGGCTGATGCCTCGTACCCAATTTTACATAATTTCATTATTATCTGTTTTGCAATTGCACCCACTGGACACTTTCTCTCTGGAGCTTATTGGATCCACATTTCAGCCCTCAGCTAGTGATGGCTAGGAGGGCCAAGGTCTGCTGGGCTGAAGCAGGAAAGACAAGAGAAAATCATTGGCCTGTTATCACGGCCATGTTATGGCCAAAGATAATCCAATAAAAGGGCAACACTGGAACAACAAGTGAGACAAGATCATTAAATTCAGGAACATCTTGACTCATTTAACATGTATTTCTTAGAACTTAGGGATAATTAGATAAATGATGCATTTACATGCAATCTTTTAAACAGTTCTGTGAAATATATAACAAAATTTAACAGTGGATGTCTCTGGGAATGGGATGGATTCTAAGTTTGTTTATTGCTATTTCCTTCCTTTCTTCTGCTTCTCCTTCTTCTTCTTCTTCTTTCTTCTTCTTCTTCCTCTTCTTCTTCCTCCTCTTCTTCTTCTTCCTTCCTCCTCCTCCTCCTCCTTTTCAGTAAAGACGACCTGGAAAATGCCATCTTTGTGGACTCAGAGCTGATGAAGACATCTCTCATTTTCTAGGAAATAACTCCCAGCAGCACCTAATTATTTATCCAGGTCTATGCAGCTGATTATTGGTAAAGTGAGGATAGGAATCCAAGCTCTGTAACCTGTAGTCCAGGGCTTTTTCCTCTTTATTTCAAAGTTGCCACAGGAATAATTTGGCTTTAGAGCTAGAAGGAATTTCAGCTGTTCTTGGGAGCAATACCCTTAATAGCTAGATGAGAAACTAGAGATACAAAATGGATAAAATAATGTCAGATAACTCAGGGGTAGAGGAACTTACAGAGTCAGAATTTAGATTTCATCATTTACTCAGTTATCTTTTCTCAAGCTTTGTATTTTAGCAAGGCAGCATAAGTTATACTCTCCTTACCCTTGGAATCTCATGGCACCTCTGTGCTCTCCCTAAGGGGAGCCTTTGCAGAAAACATTGCAGTCTGACACCAGTGAGTAGGATTTTGAGGGTGACAGGTTCAGGAACATGCTCTGTGCTACTGAAGAAAGTGACCAGGGCCAGAGATTTATCTCCATAGTGTTGCTCCTGTCTTGAAAGCACAAGGTTCTGTGTTCAGTCCTTGAATGAAAGAAAGAAGGAAGGAAAGAAACTAATCACCCCTAGTTGTGCAGTGGTTGCACACATGCACTGAGACCTGGCTCTGCACAGATACCTATTGATGTTAGAGGCTGCATGGAGTCAAACCCCCACAGAGAGTTCCCAACACCCTAATACCACACAGGAGTGTCTTGTATGCGTCTGCAGGTGTTTAGCTTTTCTTCTATATTCTGTCCATTAGACTTTTTTAAAAAAATAGTTTGACTGGAAAGGACTCATTCCAGTGTGAGAGTCAATTATGTAAATGCCCCTCAGGCATCCGGTGAAATGGAAAATATGGTACAAAAAAGGTCCTGTGAGATTCGGGGCAGGTGTTGAACTGCAGAAGGGTGTGGAAGAAAAGCATCAGAAATAATATTTGCTGTGTCAAATTCTGTGTCGGGTCCTTGTACTGAGTGTTCAGTGTGATCTTTGGGGTCAAGTTACTGTCTCAGGTTATTAGAACCTAAGGACAGTATATTGGAATGACACAGCATGCTCATTAATCACATAGAGAAGAAATCACAGCACTCCAAGCAATCCAGATACAGCGGATCTCTGCTCACCTGGCACCGGCGAGGCATGAAGAGTTTCAGCCAGTTACATGTGCTTGTCGAAGGGAAGGGACTAAGGCTTGAGTCCCAGGGCTTGCCGGTTTGCATTAATGGGTTCTAGTTTACTCAGTGTTGAAAATGATGTCAAAATGGGCTTTCTCCTCATGTGGTAGATGTGAAAACTAGAAGCTGGATCACTGCTTTCCCCTAATGTAAAATTTAGTGGAATCTCTTGGAGCAGCCACAGCACCATTATCTCCTGGTGAAATCAGTGTCCGCATGGGAGGATTTCACAGTGTTTAGCATCCTCAGCATCTCAGCTGTTCTCAAACAAGGTTGATTACACAATTCCCTGATGCATCTACTAGAGAAGAAATGTGTCTCCCCTGAGGGTCAGAGGCACTCACCCCGCCTGTGTTTCTTCAGATACTGGTGGGTTCCCAGTAAGACTCCCCAACTTGTCCTCCATCTAGTCTTCCATCTCTGTCTTTGTCGCAGCCATATTGAGCTTTTCTGTTTCTCCAAGAAACTGTCTCAGAGTGGGACATGGTTCAGTGGTAGAGTGTTTACCTAGCATGTCCAAGGCTCTGAGCTCCATCCACAACCCTGCTAAAAATAAAATTTAAAAAGACAAATAAATAAAGTAAAAAATGGTCTCTCACTTCTGTATTTGAAATCTATAATGGATGTTTCTTCCACGCAGAAGACATTTTCCTTGCCTAACACACCCTTCTCCCACACTTTCTCCCACATCATCCATGCTAAGAACAAGGGTTCTTCCAGTCTCCAATTTGGTGTTACTTCCTCAGGGAAGCCATTTCTGGTTATTCTGCTTTTTAATTTGAATGGGATTTTGGAATAACTTCCCTGCACACTTTGCTCCGAGGTTGGAAACTCTATGTGAGGTTTAGGCCATATTTACCTGTTAAGAACTATATCCCATGTGACCAGCACCATTTCAAAGGCACAGTAGCCCTACAGTTATTATATATGGAGTGAAAAACTTCTACACTACATTATATTCTATAGTGAACTCAGGGTAGATGCTGGTGATTGTCCACAAAATTACAATGAACACCCACAGAAAGAGAAGGGAAGGTAGGAGTCATAAGCACACCTCAGCCTACACTCAGCATAGTAAATAGTTATATTGGAGTAGAGTAACAATAACACCCATTGTTTACACCTTACCTATGACTATGACTACTCTTGGGCTAAAACAGCAGAACTGAAAAATTACAATGATGATCATATGATCCATAATGACGATCCTTCTTCTCCTAGATTCTTTCCATTTGAATCCAAGAAGATATGCAAGAAAATAGCCACTATGAAACACTTCTTCTATTTTTGATGTTTCAATTCTTTCTTATGACCACAGCTGGTGTCCCTATGAGTCTTCAAGTGCTGTACTTCCATGCATAGCAAACTAAAACTGGCAAAGGCTTAAATTTTTTGAAATGTTTAGGAAAAAATAATTGTTGTCTTGGGCCACAAGTTTTTAAAAATATTTCTAGTTTTGAGGTTTCTCCTACTTCCTGCCTAATTAAGCAGCACCAACTTTCAAAGCACAAATCAATTTTCCTCTTCCATGAGGACCCCTGTCCCTTCTAGGCCTCAGAATGTCTTCCTTATTAGAGGTTATTTCTGGAAAACTTCGTGTGTGATCTATTTACTCAGGGCTCCCTGGTGATGGTTCTTATGTTGTCTTATGTCATTATTTAATGTATATTAATTTTATTTCCCAATTAGATGCTAAACCCCTGAGGGTGAGGTCATTAAGCACAAAGCTTGAGCTAAAATATTATAAAATATAATTTTATTCTTCACACGGTGCTTTGTACAAATGAGCTTATGTAAGACTGAATATCTTCCATTTTAATAATTTTGTTTCAATTGCTTCTAGAGAATGCCCAGGCTTCTCTGAATGCCCCCAATTTATGTGTGGGACTCCTACAGGGCTGGTCTCATTGGTACCCATTAATGAGGCTGCGAGCTATGGCCACTGTGCGTGTACAGTGAGTTCCTTCTCTCCCACCCCGGAAGCCTGTATTTGCTTCTTCTGCCTCGCACTGGCTGAGGGCATCACAGTAGGATCACGCCAAGTTGCTATGTCCTGTGTTCTCAAGGTTAGATTGCTATCTGCACCCCTTAGGGTGCTAGAGCCACATTGTGTAGCTGTGAATTTATGCAAAAGATGAATAAAATCATTGTACCTATGTGCTGCTTTACTACCTGAGCTCCAGAACATGACAGAGTGAGCCACGTTACCAGAGAATCTGCAGCTTCTGCTCTCCCTAGGAGACCAAGTAAGAGCCTCTTGGTTGTACCATAAAAACCACTGTATTGTGAGCAAGCTCAAGTGGGTAGGTGGAGGGGCAGCAATGTCAGGAAGCTCCACATGCCCCAGCAACTTTGTCCCAGGTGCCAGGCACATAGGTGACATGTCCTCTTGGACATTCCCATTTCAGCAGATAACACCAAGTAAAAGGTTGAGGCTCCATGTCTCTGTGACAGCTAAGCTGCATTGTCAACTTGATCAGCTTGGAAGCCAGCTAAGAGATTACCCAATCATATTTCTGAGTGTGTATAGGCAGGAAATGGAAATGTGACCTTCAGCACTACATCCGGTTCCACGCCCCTTCCTCTCTGGCATTGTTTCCCTACTCTGGCTTCCGGGACACCATGACCCAAGAAGCTTTGCAATGTGACACCTTTGCAGCATGATGTCCCTGCCCTGGAACCAGTCCAGGGGCTCAACTTCCAAAACTTTGAACCAAAATAAGCCTCTCTTTCTCTAGGTTATGGGGGTTGCCTATTTTTTCCCAGCAATGGAAAAGTTGGCCAATATAACCTACAGCACTGGTTTAGTCATTCCAACCCTCTCTGGCCCTTTATTAGATAGATCTTGTAGAAGAAAGAAATAGTTAAAAGGACAAGAAATCTTTCCATGTGTTTGAATTTCCTGATCCACAGAGTCACAAGCCTTTTTAATGGTCATTCTCTTATGTTACTGAATCTGAAACTGTTTGATATGTAACAACAAATACTTGGAGCACCTGTTCCACTTTCTTCTTGAAAGATAATGCTAATAAACACATGTAGGTTAACTGCTCCATCGGTAAACCAGACATGCCTAGGCAAGAAGCTACAGTCTCAGAGATGAAGATAACGTCGTCTCTTTTAGGCAAGACTTCTGCTCAAAAACATGACAGGCATATTTGAATAAGGACAAAGAGAAGAAGGGAAGGAAGGACCTAAAGAAAAAAAGGAAGGAGGAAGAAGAGTCTCATAGTTTCAACAAGGAAAACAAAGGATGGAGATTATGTATGGTATCATTTGGTATAAATATGCTGGAGATGGGGCCAGGGATTTAGCTCAGTGGTTCCGGCACCTGTCTTGCAAGCACAAGGGTCTGGGTTTGATCCTCGGTAACCACATAACAATACTGGGCATGGAGACTCACGCCCAGCAGCAATCAGCACCACATACCACAGTGCCGGGCATGGTGGCTCACGCCTATAATCCCAGCACTCGGGAGGCAGAGGCAGGAGGATTGCTGTGATGTGAGTTGGAGGCTGAGCTCAGGGCCAGCCTGAACTACAAAAAGAAACCCTGTCTCAAAAAAAAAAAATATGCTGAAGAGAATTTCAAGGTTCTACCAACTTCACACCAAAGCTTCAAATACCCCCATGGTATTTGACTCTACTATTTGCAGGATAAGTCATAACGAGTATGTTACTCAGTGACTCATCACTCCTTCCTTGCTCAGCTCACTGAATATAACCTGTCCATTGACTGCACCCAGGAGGCTGCAGTGGGTTATTCCTTGAACAGAGGTAACTACATACATTCTACTATAATTGCAAAGGATGTCTCTACAGGTGGTACTTGCTGGGGTAGCCTGGGATGGTGAGGTCTGCCCAGGGCACATAACGCCAGCTGCCAAGCCATTCAGTCTGATGGGCATGTGCTCAGAATGAAGGACATGGAGGGATATTGGGTGGTTGTAAAACATCAATGATGAAGACACACAGAAGGATGAAATGACACAGTGACAGAAACTCAATAACTAAAAAGAAAGAGAAATCAGATAAACGGAGGGAATAGTTGGTTCCCCAGCCTTGCTGCAGACTCTAACTACCTCCTAATTTCAATCTAGTTTTTCACACAGTAACTCTCTTCACTACTAGTGGATAGATTCTGTATCTGCTTCTCCTTTTTCATAACTTAAAACATTTCAATAGCATGTGACAAGTAAAGAACGTTGGCTTCCATTCTGTCTTTATAAATGCTTCCACCTCTAAATGCCTCCCAAGTGACATAACGTATCATAAAATATAAAGTACACGCCCTTGTCTCCTTTGGGTGCCAACCATCCTTCAACACATCATCATGAATCATTCACTGATGTTAACAGTCCTCTAACTTCCTGAGAAAGACTGCATCAGTGCATTCTTCTGTTATGAGTGGTAATTTATTCAGAAGGAGACTTCAGCAAACAAAAAGTACAACCCTGGTGCCTTTTTCTGTCACTGCTTGATTTTCTTTAATAGACAGACCTTCTCCCCCTCATTTAATACTGGGTACTGATTTAAACCTTTTCTTTTATTCCACAGGTCTCTTTAGAGAACTTAGCCCAATTTCTTTGGTTTATGAATTATTTTCCTAGGAATACACTTGTGAATCAAAGTGCTGGTTGATGTTCTGTGTGCTCTCCGCACAAGAAACAGGCTCACCTGATAATGACAGCATGGCTCTTGTGACTTCTGTTTGAATACTTGCCCTATTCCTTGTCTGTGAAATGGTCAGAGGTAAAGTTATCAAATTTTCCAGCCTTATTTCACTTCTAAGAATGGGACGATGATTGTATCCACTTTGTCATATTGAAAGAATTAAATCAAGTAATGTATTAAAATGCCACATTCTATAAAAAGACTAGGCTTAACGTCCATCTAATATTGTTATCATTTATCTATTTCTTTCAACAGCCTTTAGGAAGTTTTGTTTTTTAACTTTGTGTGAATTTTGTTATATAGTTTACTTTTCATTCATGCATGATATACCTATAGAGATCAGCAAAGGTCCTAGGAATTCGGCTCAACAAATGTTGAAGAACTGATCATAGTATCAATTCCAGATCAATACACAGAACATCACAACTATCCCTAACACAACCTCCTCCCTCCCTTTTAAGTCACTGACTCCTGAAAGTAATTTCTTTTCTGACTTCAACACCATAGCTTAGTTGAATCCATATCTAAATTTTATATAATCTTTCAGGATTCCCCCTTTGGTGTCTGGATTCTTTGCTCAGTGTTACATTTATATGATTCTTTTGTGTTGTTTTGTATATAAATATCTCATAACATATAATAGCCCACTGTGTGAATATACCAGTTTGTTCATGTTTTCTACTGCTGATGATACTTAGGTATTCTCTAATTTCAGGATGCTTTGAATAGTGCTACAAAATTTTAAATTTCTCTGGATGAACAGCTGGACATATTACTGTTGGCAATGAAATAGGTGATGCAGATAATGTGTTCATGTGACGCCAGTGACTTCTCAAAGTGATGATGCCACTTGATACTCCCCCCAGCTGTGTTTGAAAGCTCGACTGCACCTCATTTCTTCCCCTCTGTCTTTTCCATTTGTTACTTGGGTGGGTCCATTGGATTTGCTTTTCAGAACCAGCCTAACAAAGAACACTGGAAAGCACATAGCAGTAAATAAAAATCCATTTTGAGCCTCTCTGAAATTTACATATCGACTTCCTGGACACGTGACATAGCAAGTCATTTTACTTCTCTGAGCCTGTTTCCTTGTGTTTAAATGAGGCTAATAAAGTCTCTGAGACATTCAGAACCCTTGTTTCCAGGAATGTTCTGTGGGCATTTGTGAACTCCTACTCCATCCTGTTTTCAAATCTGTTTTCTCCCTATATGCTAGAACTTACTCATCTGCTGGGGCCACATACCAGTAAAAAAAAAAATGGAATCATTAGGTTCAGGTAGTAATTTCTGTGGTTGGAAAGCTAAGGCTTTAAATGATCATACTGCTTTCACAACAGGACTTTTAAATGCAAGATTACAATAGGTATAGGGTTTGTTTCTCTCCTATTTACCAAACTAAGGTGTGAAAATAGAACCCAGTGATAATTTAAAACTCTACACAGATTTTAGTACACCTCACTCTGTCTCATTTGTTGGATGTGGGATAACTCAGCCAAGAGAAAGCAAAATATAACTCATGAGGAAAAGATGACAGAAAGAATTAAAAAGCAAAAAAATACAAAAAAAGATGATCCTTTAATAGTGGGACTCAGAAAATAAGATGGTCACCAAATCCCTCTATTTATTCTGCAATTGGATTCAGGTTAGCCATTGCCACAGGGTGGGATGATTCCAAGTAAGGGAAAAAAAATGATGCAGTTTCAATTTAATGAAGTACTGTTATCTTTTCTCCTCGGTACCCACAGTATCAACCAGCTGTTTCAGACATCTGGTAAAACCTATTTCTAGTCACATGTACACTTACAACTTCCCCAAACCACACTGCACAATGAAATAGAATCTCATCATCCAGAACTCTTCATTAACTATACAGCTCATGCATCTCCAACCTTTCAAGAGGGGGAATCTGTTTCTAGGGTCTCTCTGCTTGTTTTACAAAAGACAAAACACTGATGAAAAGAGAGGATGAGTGATTTACTTAAAGTAAAATTCAGTGTTCATCCAAATTTCATGACTGTTATTCATGGAAGTTTCTTCCAATTCCATTAACAAAGTTTGAGATTGGCATTCTGTGACATTCAAGACTTTAACTGTGACTAAATAGGAGTTGTTTTATTGTGAGACATGTCACAAACTACTTCTCATCTTTTAGAGTTAGATTAAATGTCTCTATGAAATTTTTCCTCAACTCTCACCTAATCCAGAACAAAATAATATCTCTTTTTTTCTCTTGTTCGTAAAACTTCATATATTTTTGTATATCATTTTGTTCATCCTTTCCTTTAGATCCTATCATCTCTATCATATATCCATCCTATCTATCTATCTATCTATCTATCTATCTATCTATCTATCTATCCATCTATCTACCTATCTATCATCTTTGCATGCATTTCCAAACCATATAGAATTCTATTTGAATTTATTATTTAATTCTCTGCTTCTTGAATCTGAATGTCAGCTGAAGTCAAGGATTATAACAGGTCAGACTTTGCACTTTGTACATGGAAATCATTGGAAGAGAGACAGAAAGAGGGCAGGGACAGGGGAAGGAGCATAAGGAGGAGGAAACAAGAGAGGAAAGAAAGGAGAGAAGAGACTCAGGATACACGATCTACACCTTTCACTTTTACACACTAAGCCTTCTATTTATTGTCTTTTCCCCCTCATTGCTATGTCTTTTGCATCCCTGATTGCAGGAAAACCAGTCCTTCCTATCCCAGCCCATGAAAGTATGTGAAGCTGACCTCACAGACTCTTACCCCAGAGAGGAGCACACAAGCTAGGCTTTCTGATCATTGCATGATGACTGCCTCACACTGCGAGACCAAGTCAAAGAAAGAGAACTCATTTCTGAGAAAATGATTAGGAGGACCTATAAGCCAATCAGAAATACTTTTCCTGGTTGCCAGGGAGGAATCTGAATCCTCCAGCAATGGTTTTGCCACCATGAATGGCAACTCCATGGTTTAAAGAACTTATTCATATCAGCAGAGACAGATATGGACAGGTTCTGCACGTTCTAAATTTGGCCCCTGCATATATCTATGCCCAGGGCTGACTTATTTATTAATCCAGTTATGTGAGCCAGCTTATTTCCTTTTTCTGAGGAATTCATGAAAGTTAAGTGTCTCTCATATGTAGCTCACAGAACTCCAACTAATACAACATAAGAGATAGAAGGAAGAAAAACAACAGTACAAGAGAGGCCTGCGTTATCTCTGAGTTCCACTGACAGGTCCCCACCACAGGATGAACACATTAGTGTAATCCATTAATTACATTAATAGATGGACTTCTCTGTTAGGCAGGAAGGAAGGTCACCCTGGGATAGCTTGGGCTAGAGTCATGCTTGGAAAATAGCCTAGTTCTTAGCCCTCTGCACATCACTCTATCCACCTTGGCACTTAGAAATGCCATTGCTTGGGCCTAATCTAGCCAGAACTTTAACCATCAAATCAGGGTTTGGCCTTGAACTTGACCTATTTTCTCAAGGTCTCTCCTACCTGTGACACTCCATATTCCCCATTTGACCTTCCAGTAGCTACTATCCAGTATCATTTGCAAAGACTCCTCTGAAGTCCATGCCAGTGTTATCTTGCATGACTCATCCCCTCCATTTTCCCAGGACAGAAAAGGATCTTGGGACATGGACTTTTTAGGACTAAAACCAAAAATACACAAGGAAACTGTGATAAGTCTGTCAACAGAGGACTGCCATCTTCTCTTTGATTATCTCCAGCAGAGGATAATGTTCCTTTTCCAAACTGTAGGGACAGATACCAGTGCTCAGGCAGGGATGATGGAGGGTGTGACCTGAGTGACTGATGGTTGTGTTTTTACCTCAAGCTAATCATGCACTCTGTACTGGAGAAAGCTAATTCTTGTGAAATTATTACTGTGTCCATGATCTATCACTAGGCCCCTCACCTTTATTTCACCCAGAAATGAAGGCTAACCCTGATTGGCCTACATTACACTAATGGTGAAACAGTTATTTTTTAGAAACCAGTTTACCCCTATGAGTACAGGGTCCCCTGACCTTGGGAAATTCAGATGAGTTCCCCCTGCCATGTAGCAAGTTCTGCTACCTGGCAGCTTTTTTCCTGCATTTGCACTGCAGGTAAACCTTGCTTCTAATTACTTTCATTTCTGACTTCTCCATTTTCCATGGATCTAACTTCCCCGTTTTCCACCAAGGACCATGGCTTCTGAACTAGACTTCCCCTACTTCCCATTCTTCCAGGTTGTGGAAAAGAGGAACCCTGAGGCACTGAGGGAGGGTGGAGGGTCACTGGAGACCTGTAGCACCTCAAACACCTCCCCAAAGACCACCCACCTTACATTACAAAGCCATATGTTGAAGTCAAAATAACTGTGACCTATTTCAAGGTGTAATGAGTGTTTTATAAAATTGTGTTATTTTAGGTGTTTTTTTTTTTTTTTGAGACAGGGTCTCACTTTGTGGTTCAGGCTGGCCCTGAGCTCAACCTCAAACTCACATCACAGCAATCCTCCTGCCTCTGCCTCCCAAGTGCTGGGATTACAGGAGTGAGCCACCATGCTCAGCACTGTGGTATGTGGTACTGGTTGCTGCTGAGCATGAGTCTCCACGCCCAGTATTGTATGTGGTTACCAAGGATCAAACCCAGGTCTTTGCACTTGTAAGACATGCACCAGAACCACTGAGCTAAATCCCTGGCCCAAAATTGTGTTATTTTAAAGTCTCATAATGATAAAAGTAAAATAAGAAAAACAGCCAAAGAGACTCAGGGACCAAATATTTCAGCATCTGCAAAAGTCAGACAAGGTCTTCCAAAATGGAAGAAATGCTTCTCAGTGGGCAGTAGGATAAGGAACACTGCTACTGAGAATCTAAAATTTGATCTCCTGTGGTGTCTGGGTTGGTCTCTTAGAAGCGTTCCCTTTTCTGCACGGATGGTAGAGAAGAGGTCCAATGTGTGCTTAAAGTGAAATTACTCCTAAAGGAAAAGAATATATCATTCTAGGCCAGACTTAGTCTGAGAAGCTTAACTGGGATTCCTTCTCTCAAAAATGTTTACACACCTGACGGCTGTATCATAGATTAGTGACTACAATTGACTAACCACACATAGACGCTAAAAACTTTGGACGTGTTCTCCTCATGGTGAATTCTCCTTTTCTTCCTGAAGGCAAACAACCCCAGAATTTGAACTAGGTTTGTGACCCCCAAGGATAAATGTCTACATAGCCTAGTCTCTCTTGAATACACAGGCAGCCTTCTACTTCAAGCTGCAGCCAATGAACGTGAGCAGAAGTATCATAGGCAACTAAGCAGAAGTATCTTTAAAGCAGGTCCTTATTTTCATCACCTCCTCTTCATTTATCCTGCACTTAGAATCTGGATGCATCGACAAACCATGTTTGCCCGTAAAAACAAGGATGGCAAAAGAGCAGAGAGAGGGAAGATGCCTGGATCCTCACCGATGGTGGAGCAGAGAGGCCACCCTAGCCTGGACCACTTGCCTCAGTTTCATCGTCTCTATGTTTAAGTCATAATTATTCTGTGCTCCTGAGTCGCACAGGTGAGCTAATTCACATCTGTGATCATCTGATCACTGCCTCGGCTATGTCTGAAGGACAGCAGTTAGCACTCTGCCTAGGACCCGCTACCTAGTCACAAAGGGCTAGCTAGTTTCGCCTCATACACAATTTGTACTCTTAATCACCTGGCTCCATAGCCACTTCCACTTTTTCTTCTAATAGTACTGCTTAGTTTTCAGAGTTTTCTACAGTTTCATCTCTGTGTAGGAACTGTTGTGATCCTTTGAAGCCTTGTCAGATTACAAGAGGTGACTAAAAATTGTGCAGTGAATTAACAATGAATCTAGGTTGAAAATCCAGGTCCCCAGACACAGATATTTTTCTCTTTTCATAGGTCTTACAAGAAGCCTAATACACGGACCCAGTTGTCTATCAGCTTCTTCTAGTAGTTTTTAACACTTTAAGCAGCTCATTCAAGTTTGGGCCTCAAGGGTACTCAGGATAAGTGCTTTCATTGAAATAAGGTGTATTTGACAGAAAAAGTAAAAACTGGTTGGTTAAAAATAAATGAAGCCTTGGTCAATATTAGTCCCTCCTCCTACAGAAGGTATCTTTCACAACCGATGTACTCATAAATTTTATCAGTGAAAGGGAATTTTCATTGAACACCCATTCTCTGAGCCAAAACAGCATCTAACTCAGATACAACCTGACAGGCTTTGTATATGGAGATTGAGAGCTTTATATAATTCTTACCATCTATTTAGTGTCCTTGAAACAGTCAGCTTAGCTTCTCAGTGCAAAAGTTTCTGACAAACACTTTTTCTTGCATATTTTTTGGACTGTAGGTTCTAATTCCGTGTTCCAGTTAATTAGTGCTGTCTTTAATTTTAGACAACCCATATCGGTTAAGGCACCCAAATTTCCATTTCTGTTCCCCAAGGTGTCTGTTTGTTGTGCCAGAAGGTGTTGAGCTACCAAAATAAACAGATGACGTATAACTTATGAAAAGTGCCGTCGCCTCATTGGGCAGATGTTTTCCCGGTGACAGTGACTAAATATAGCATGCCAATTTTAGGGTAAAGAGGCCTATAAATTGAAAACATAATAACACAATATTGATTGGAAATATCTCACTTTGACTCTCAGCCACTGAGATGATAGAGGCATTTACCACTGTAAGGCATGGAAAGTTTAATTTATGAAAATTAAACACCTATGAGGTATAATCAAACATACAGTGGATATTTAAATTTTTTTAAAAATGTAAAAGATCTATGACTCTAACTGCCATTAAAGTTTTCTCCTTCCCTTTAGACCCTTATCCCACTATTTTTGCCATGTTCTAAAGGAGTTCTCGTAGTCCTTTGCCATGAGCATCTCAGTTGCTTTATCACAGCTGCCTCAGTGTGTTAACAAATTAAAAACACTTACTTTTCATAGTCATGTTGGCCTTAGGGAAGAGCCAGGAGTTGCAAGGTGCTAGATCCAGAGAATAAGGAAGGTGATATTTTTACAAACCTGAGTTTCTACTGGACTAGCAACACCACTTACTGAATTTTGTTTTTATCATACCTCATAAAGACACTTCTGACAAAGAGTTTCGAGAACTGCTTCAGAAAGTGGCAAGAAAGATGGGATAAGTATTTTGGAAGTAATGGGGAGTACTTTGAAGGGGATTAGCGCCAATGGGTCTTTTACTATAATAACATTTTTAAAAATTAAAACATTCATTGTATATTTTATTTTGATTACACCTCATGGTGAACACATTACATATTTAAAATTACCTCTACATCTAGATCCATCCAGAGATTTAAAAAATTTTTGAACCAGAAGTTTGGTTAAGTCCTTTGTTTCCACCAGTGAAAACATGTTAAGGAGGAAAAAAACAAAGTACTGTGGAAAGTATCATGTAAAGTACAAAGCAGATTGCTACCATATTTCAGAACTGTGTACAAAGCACTGTGCTAGGCAGTTTGCTTCTACTGTGTGTTTACTGAACTCTGACAATGTGCTGGTGATGAGAGAATGGTGCATTTACTGCAGAGAAGACAAGCCGCAAGTTTTATGTTTCAGGAGTCCTTCCTGAGTGTGTGTATCTCTAAAGCCTTACTCCTATGTTCACATACTGAAGCTGATGATTCTTTCTGCTTAAACTTCTTCATTATGCTGCTTATCCTTTGGTTCATGTTGGGAAGCCTGAGGCACTGGGAGATACAGCTAAGAAAATGCTTTAGGAATGGTTTAGTAGGCCATGTTTATTTGGTTTTCAATCATGTCCATGGATGGTTAAGCTACAACTGGCTGTCTGAGTGTGCAGGTGGCTTCTAAGGGTACCTCTGCCACAAATGGGCTGATGCATACAAAACAGAGAGTTGGAGGGGGCACTGCAGCAGGCAGAGAATGTGACATATCTGTCACTTACATGTCCCTTGGATACATATCCAAAATAAAATAAATTTTAAAAAAAAGAAGAGGAAGGAAAGGAAAAAGAAGAGAATGGAAAATGTTG
>PVIR01002045.1:57885-95276 GCA_004026965.1 Petromus typicus
ACAATCCTCCTGCCTCTGCCTCCCGAGTGCTGGGATTACAGGCGTGAGCCACCACGCCCGGCACTGTGGTATGTGGTACTGGTTGCTGCTGGGTGTGGGTCTCCACACCCAGTATTGTTATGTGGTTACTGGGGAATCGAACCCGGGCCCTTGCGCTTGCAAGACAGGCGCCGGAACCACTGAGCTAACTCCCCAGCCCGACCACTGGATTTTTGAGTGAGTAGTTTTAACGATAGAAGGGAGCTCTCTTTGGCACACTTGTTGCCTTACCATTTCATAGCTGGGGAAACTTGGGAATCTGCACAGAGTCCTCACAAAGAGATCCTCAGAAGATCTTGGACTTCCTAAGAACTTTAAGAAATGAACTTCTCTTCTTTATAAATAATTCAGAGAGCAGCACTTTGTTATAGCAACAGAGAATAAGTGGAATAGTATATAGAGATAACAGCTTTCTCGGGAAGTTCTTCTAAAGCATACAACTCACTCATGAAACAAACTCATTAGAGTTTTGTTTGCATTTGATAATAACCCACAAACTTCATATAACATTACCAATAATGAGCTTTGTGAAGATGAAAGAGAATGTTCTAAGTCCTCAACAGTCATATTAAATTTTTATCAACCATGCTAGAAAAAGTCAGGGTTATTTATTTTCTCTATGGAAAAATTTTAAACTCACTGTAATGGGAAGACAAAATATGACATATATCCTCTATGGAGAGCCAGAATGTATTTATAATAAAATATTTATTTTGTTAGTTATTAGTAAAAATTAACATTTGTAAAATATTTCTGAGTTTAAGCATTATCTGGAACTGACTAGAAGATTAAATCCAGATTTCATTGCAATTATTGATAAATCAATTGATCATAGGATAATGAAGCTTTGTCTACTTTGGCTATCCTGTATTCATCCTTATATATTCTTTGCAAGGAATAACTCTTTGTTCACTGTGTAGCAGGTTCAGGCACCACATCTGGTGACTGTTAGAGAAACAGACAGATGACCTCTTTCAAGATGTCCCTCTTAGAAACAATAAAACCTACCTTAGAAGCTCCCTAGAAGATAATCTCTCCTATCGTAAAGTTTATAATCAAGTCATGTTCTCTCTCTCTACCTAAAATTCCCAAGCAGTTAGAGCCATGGGCTCATAGGCAATGTCACTACACATGACTAAACATGCCTACTGATAAATAGCCACGCCAACAACCAATAACTTAACCAATAGGAAAAGTGGTCACAAAATAAGAGAAAAAATTTCATCATTGCGTTTCTCTGACCATGTGACATAAAATGAATTTGTGAGAGTCAGACTTAACCATGATTATAGTTCTCTTTTAGGAGCTTGCTATTTCCACTTGAGTAGAGGGCAAAAAGTATTTAGCAATGCCAACGAAGATCTAGTCCCTATATCATTACTCACCTCCTCAGTTTCATTTCACAGAATACCATTCCCTTCCATCTCTGTGCCTCAGACCCCTGCAATCTTTACTATTTTGTGCTCACTCTGGCCCTTCTGCCATAGGGTCTATGCATGTGTTAATGATTTGCCTGAAATGACCTTCCCTTGTGCCTTGGCCCAGCCAACATCTACTTATCCTCCACATCTCTATTCAAGCTTCACTTCCTCAGCAACTTACCTTCCTTACTAAGATCAAATTTCTTGGCCTATGGTTTTAAAGTACTAAAAACATCCAAGATTCTCAGTTTCCTTTCATACACTTCTTAGTTTTTCTGATTAACACTAATATTTTTAACTGTATTGTGAGCTTTGGAAGGTGTCTCTTTTATGTACACACTCAGGATAGTGCCCAACTCCTGTGTGCTATGCATTATTGCTATTGTGGAGTGAAGAGTAGAACATCAGGTTATGGGACATGACATAAAAGAAATCACAGAGGGAAGCTCATTAGTTTAGAGTGAGGAAAAGCTTGGTTTAAATCATAGTGCTACCACGTATAAGCTGTGTCTTTGCTCTTAGAATACCATATATTTTCAGAAAAAAAACCAAACAAACATCTAACTCTCCCTTGAAAGAGTTAAAGAAAAATTAGAGAAACTACCAATCTTACATTCCTTCCTTTTCAGAGGAAGAAACTGAGGTCCAAAGAGATAAACTCACCTGTTCTCATTTCCAAAACTGGGCTCATTATTTCTCAGGGCAGCTTGGCAAATGTATTAGTTTAGGCCCCGAACTGAGAAGACATCCTTCTATCCACAGGTCCCCACATAAACTGCTTGAAAGATGACTTGATCCTAACAATATGTTTCTTTCCTTAGGGAAGCAAATATAATGTCACTCGCAGCTGCACAATTAGACAACGGAGATCTCTGGACTCAACCAGCAGCCGAATGCTCCTTAGACCAGCAGCCTTTCTATTTCTCAGGCCAGGTCTCTGGCTAGGAGATGTATCACTGGTGGTTCTGGTTCCCATACCTGCAAGCTCAGACTGAGTTACATCGCCAGGTTCTATTGATCTCTAGCTTGTGGGTGGCATAGGGTGGAACATCTTAGCCTCCATAACTGCATGATCCAACTCTCATAGTAAACCTTCTGTTAAGTACGTAGCCCTCTATCTATTTCAATGATTTTGTTTCTCTGGACTACCCTGACTGAACCTTGGCTGCTGGGAATTTCAAGATCAAGGTGCCTACCAATTTGGTTACCAGTGATGGCCTCTTCCTTGCTTAGAGATGACCTTCTAACTGAGTCCTCCCATGGAGAAGCAAAACAACTCTTGTGTCTCTTCCTCATCCAATGAAGGCACCAGCTCTGTGAGACCAGGGCTCCTCTCTTACAACCCTGTTCAATCTTTATCAAATCCTTGCAGAGCATGCCTCCTAGTTTAGTCACACTGGGGGTTAGGGGCTAACAGACAGATTTTGGAAGAATGCATTCAGGCCATAGAAGAGTCTTTATTGAAAATGAAACTAACATCCATAGGCCTTGAAGCTCTAATGTAGTAGGAGGGCCTGGCTTTAGGGATACACTAGCAATTTGAATGTTGGTTTCTCCAGTGGCTAGATATGTGGTCTCAGGTAAGTCTCTTGCCCTATCTGTGCTTTAGTTTTCTCATCTGTATACTGAATTTGAAAAACTGAGTCTAACTCATAAATGTGTTATGAAAAATCAGACGAGTGAATGCAGGTAAAGACTTTAGAGCCATGACTAGGAAGGCACACAGGCATTTCCTAAATCTTATTTCATCCTTGGGAGACTCATGGGGATGGCCATGATTCTGACGACTCACAGCATGGTTTTCTAAAATAGGTTCAAAATGTTTAGGCTGGGCTCAGAAATATGCATACCAGCATTCTCCCTAAGCAACTCAAAGGCATGCTTAAGCTGAAGAACCACCAGCCTCCTTTCTAAGAGAGATTGTTTAGATCTGTCTGGGGAAATTTCATTCATCAACATTCACAGTCCACTCATGCACTTTTGATTTGATTTTCATACCTCCTTTCTTCCAAGAAGCCAAAAGAAGTCCGTGTCAGGAGGGTGGCTTCCTCACTGTTCCATACAGCTGCCACCCAGTGCTTCCTAGACTGTGTCCTCCAACACCAGGCTTAGTTGAGATCAGTGAGAGCAACAAACACTGGGCTGTGTGAGCTGTTACTTGTTTAGATACAAAGCAAAGACAGATCATTGGAATGAATCATGCACTTGTCATCTCATGGACAAGAACTGTGGGTGCCCTAGGTGCAGTGGTCCTTCTTATTTGAAATTATTTCACTGGGTGGAACAGGGGAGTTATGGATCACTAGAGAGATAGCCTTGGAGAAGACATAGCCTCCATGATCACAGTGGTCTTTCTAAAAGAAATAGTTGGATTTTATGTTAAGAGGTGTGTTGGCTTCTGGTTGCTATGGAAAAAATACCTGAGATAATCAAATTTTAAGGAGGGAAAGTTTTATTTTGCCTTCTCGTGGCAGAGGCTTCAGCCCATGGTCAACTGGTTCTTTAGCTTTGGAACCCATGACAAGGCATAAATAACACTGAGCAGTTTAATGAGTAGAGGAACTATTTGTTCATGGTCGTCAAGAAGCAAAAAGAGAGGGAGGATCTAAGGTCCTATCTCTCCTCCAGGAGCATTTGCACATTGATCTGACTTTCTTTCACTAGGCCCAGCCTCTTAAGGTTTCCGTTACCTCCCAACAGCATCAAATCTTCAGCACATTCTTTGGGGGACTTTTTCGGTTCAAACCATAACAAAACAATTTGGTTCCAAATGAAAATAAAACAGATTCAGAGGCAAAGATTCAAATGGAAAAGAGTTCCAGAAAATTCGTGTGTGTGTGTGTGTGTGTGTGTGTGTGTGTAGGGGGCAGGGCTAGGGATGGATAGAGGTAGGGAAGACAGAGAAGAGAAGAAAGCCAATTAATGGATGCTGCCAAGCACATTTCTACAGGGGTAATTAAGCTTCAATCCTTTGGGTGCCATCATGTACATGTGTCCTAGAGGGTTCTGTCAGAGGAACAAGATGGACGGGATCATTGGATGGTGCTATCATTGGTTGAAGATTGCTCTAGAGTATTTACTCTGTGGCATTTCTGGCCTCCTTTGTATGAGGGCAGATTGTGTTCCTACTGGCTGATAAGAGAAGCAAGTATTATCCTTGGAAGATTTTGGGATCGGGAGGTGGTTCTGAGAAAGCTAAGCAGGATACTGATAGGACCTACCATACTTAGAAGCAATGAAAAATGATAACCACCATACTAGGCTTTTCAAGGGTGAACGTTATAACACCCAACATAGACCAAGCACTTCCTGTGTCCATCACAAATACCCAGTAGCTCTTCAGTGCTCAGAATGTGGCCACTGGTTCAACAGACTCAGCATCATCTTGAGATTAACCAGAAATGCAGTTCTCAGGGCTCACTCACACTAATGAGTCGGAGCCTGACTCAAGCCATATTCCTTGGGCAAACTTCTCTATTCTATGCCAGAAGATTATAGACACACTTACCTGACCTCTTAGTAGCAGTGAAAACGTAGGCTGTCTCGGTGCCCAGTGCAAGCAAAGAAAGTCACACCTCCCTGAAAGAAACAGGAAGCTCTAGTGCCAGGGCCAGTGTGGCAGCTTGACCAAGACATGAGGGATGAGAACATGAATAGACTAGTCTTGGGAGCCTGTGTGAAGCATCCATGGGACTTACAGAAAAAAACTGAGGGAGATTTGGGGTGGATAGTAAGATCTTGCAGTTCTGTGGTGGGACAGTCATGAAAATTCAAGTGTTTATGTTAATTTAACTCTATTTGTGCTAATCTAGATAGAAGCTGGGCCATGTTGCATGTATCTGTTTGTTTTTGTACTAGACTAGAATATCCAGAAGGAAAGACCTGGCTCTTGTATAACTTTATTTTTGAATACCTAGTGCACGACAGTGGTTATGAACTAAGTGTTGATGAAGGGCCTAATGCACGCCATTCATTCATTTGATAAATAACTGACATCTTCTCCTAGTCCAGGGATTGTGTGAGAGCTGAGCTAACGTTGGTAAAAGAATCATCCTGGAGCTGTTCTTGTGAAATATGAAATCTATCTGGTAATGGACCTTTAAATAAACAAATTACTAGATAGTTTCAAATTACAAAAAAATTCTTACAATAGTTTAGATGCTGAATATTGCCCACATGCTCATGTGTTACAGGCTTGATCCCCAGGGTCACAGCAGTAGGAGGTGCTGTGGGTTTTCAGGAGAGGGTGCTTGGTGGAAGGCCCTTGGAGGTATGTCCCCCAAAGGGACCATGGGAACTTTGCCCCTTCCTGTTTTTCTTTGTTTTGTGTCTCATGAGCAGTTTTCTCTATCATACACTTCCACCTTTATCAGAGGCCAGAATCAATGGAGGGAGCTACTGAATTATGGACTGGAATCTCTAAATCCATGAACCAAAATAAAAGTTTTCTCTTTATAAGTTAATTGCCTCTGTTATTTTGTTACAGTCATAGGGAACTGGCTGATACATATTAAAACTGTGTGCAATAATAGCGAGGTATTAAAGGAAAGAAAAATATCTAGAGGGAGGCTATAACGAAAGATGTTTTGAGGACTGATATTTAGGTCAAGAGTTGAATGAGAAGGTGGAAGTCATAGAAAAGTGGAAGAACATTCCAAATAAGCAATATGCCTAATACAAAAGCCCTGAAGCAAGAATTAATGGAGTGGCTACATGAGCTAAAAGATATACACCCATCTCCTAGATTTCCATTCAGTGAACAACATCCTATTTAGGCAACAGAAAACCTGATAAAGCAATTGAGTCTAATCTGTCTGAAAAAAGCCACTGTTACACTGTGGGAACCCAGAACTGACATATTTTGTGCATCTAAGATGAGAGCTATCCATTCGCAAAATTCAAGTACTGCAGAGTTTGAGATTCTATGAGATGTTAGCATCTGGGACCTCGAGACCATATCCCGTCTTATGCAAGCTTCTAATTTGTTTCACATTCTTTCCCTTTTGATCCTAGAAGATGAGAGGTGTGCCATAGGATTTGGAAGGTGTCACACTGTTAAATTTCAACGCCTTATTTCAAATAGAAAGGAGCATGTTTTTGCTTCTGAATATAATGAAAAAGTTCTACTTCTGCTGTTACTATTGCAGTGCCCTTGGGCATGTTACTTAAACTCCCAAGCCTGGTTTGTCTTCTCTAAAAAAGCCACACTGATGCCCATCCTATAGAGATCACGGGGTATTCCCCAGACCTGCCTTAATTTTGTTCAATAGCCCATTTATCAGGCACCTGCAATTAAATCACTTGTTTGTCCAGTGTTTATTGAATTCCTCTCCATCATGAGGCAGGTACTCTGTGTACCCTAGAGCTACAACAATATGCAGGGCAGAACCATCTCTGCTTATGGTCCACCATGAAAAATAGAACTAAGCGTAGTAGCTGTGAATTTAAAATTGAAATGTAAGAATGCAAGAAAAAGCAAAGATACTTTCTTCAAAATGAGATCGGTCTGTCTCAGCCCACAACAGATCTGACTGGCCTGAGATAATTCCATCTCAGGGTTCACGCTCTCATTAGTAGCATTTTGTGAAGGACTTTGCATAGTCTCGAACAAAAAACTTATGTAAACATGTACTGAGTATTGACCTACGGAAATCGTGAAACAGTGATTTTGTGCTGTTTTAAGCCACTAGATTTTTGGTAAGTTGCCAATGTCCACGCCAGAGTGGTTCATGATGTTTTCTTTGGTTTCCATGACAAATACTAAAGTAGGGCACTCCTGATAAGTGGACCGGAGGTTCAGGTTCAGCCCCTCAGGAGTGCACCAGATTTTCATATTTTTGTAGTGAACACAAGCCCATATTGACCCTAGAGTCCACCAGCCTGTGTCCATCCTCACAGCTGGGAGATCTTCTTACCAGTGGACTTAAAGCCACATTCTTCTTTGTGGGAAACTGTAGAAGGGGATGTAACCAGAACTTCTGCATTAAGTTCTTGTCTCTGTGAGTCGTTACCACACAGCTAAATAATTAATACTTAGGCAGAAATGAGACTTAGAGAAGCTAATTTGGAGCCTGATCCATGCTACTTTGGGCAAGACCCCAGCCTGCCACACCTCTTATTATCTCTGATCCGAGCTGGCTACTGTTTCATTCTATACATTCTAAAAGACATGGTAGGGCAAGGTAGAAACCAACAATAGTCCTAGAGAAGTTATGTAGATAAAGATCCCTCAGAGTAGGGCAGATGTCAGCAATAGTCTTTGAAAAGTTACACAGATCAGGGTGCAGTTCTACCCTGAAACACCACAACATTTGGGATCAGTGAGTCCCTACTGCTACCAGAGGTGAAGACAAGAGTTAAGTCCAAAGTCAATCTACAGGAAAAAGGCCTGGTCAGTTTTGACCTTGCAATTCCCAAACAGGATTGTTCATGGCACTTCTTTACTAATCCCTCTCCAGGCTGGTACCAGATAGTTTAGGACTTCATAAAATACAGAAAAACAGATTCTTTGTTTCCTTTAAAATGATACGAATGGAAGGGAAGAGCCTTAGAGACGACTAGGAAGCTGAGCAGGAGTCGGTATTCAAGAGGAAGCAACATCGCCCTTCACTTGTTCTGGTTCTGCTGTAGCACTGAAAATGACATGAAATAAACATCTCCCAGATACACTAGTGATGACACAATGCTGTCCTTCGTGCTGTGATACGGATGCCCTCAGCGCAAGGGGAAGACACTGCAAAGCATGTGAGTGTGGCTGCTGAATTGGAAGGGGAATTCATTGGTGGTAACTTGGGCCAAGGTCAAGGGAATGAGCAGTAGACGTAGCCAAGGTAAGAAGTTATGGGGGATGGGACTGGAAGGAGAGAATGTGTGACTGTCTCAAAGACAAGAAAGAACATGGCACACTTGAAGAATCAAGTGTAAAAAGGAGGGAAAAAAAGGACAAATATGGGAAAATAAGGCTGAATTAAATAAGAAGGGGCCAAGCCAGGGAAGGCCATGTAGCTTGTCAAGGAAATGATACTGTTCTGCACCAGTCAGAGCAACATCTTTGTTACAATCATTCTCTGTAATAAACACTTCCCAAATGCACTGGCTTTATAACAAGCATTTAAGTATTGCTTATGGGTTTGTGAAAAAAGCTGTGACTCTTCTAGACTAGGCTGAGATCTGCAGAGTTTGAATTTAGGCCAGGCACAGGGTCTGCTCCACCTGTCTTCTTGTTCTCCTTGGACCAGCTTCTGCCTTGAGGTGTTTCTCTCCTGGCAGATGGCAGATATGCAGAAGGTAAGCACAAGTACCCAGTGTTTCTTAGCACGTCAGCTCAAACTGGCGCACTGACAGTCCCAGCCCAATCCCACTGGCTACAGCAAGTCCCATAGTTAACTCAACATCACAGTGAGGAAGTCACTCTGCCCACAGTGGGACACACTGTAGACGTTATGGAAAGGATGTAGTTGTCTAATTTATAATTTCAAGGAGGAAGCGAAGAGGGCTAACAGTCATCTAACTTGTCACAGTACCTCGAGAATAATCGGAAACTGTACCACGGTTGCCAGGGAAGCTGTAATAAAATGATTACATTAACAGAGTGCTACGCTCTTACGGGCCGGACACAGCTGATCACTCGGAGGACACCTAGGGGTATAGTTTTCTGTAACAATTCTCAGTCAGACCCAGCTATCTGAGCTCCAAAGGTGGACTGCCTGAGGCAGGACTCATGCAGCCTGTGACCACTGATCATTGTATGTCAACAAGAATGGATTAATAAATGCCTACCTAATTAGTGCAGTGCAGTTCTAGATATGTTGGTGGATGACTGACATGTAGGAAATGACCCACCTCCAATGTGAGTGGAACCGACCAATAGGACTGTAGCTTGGATGGGATGAAAGGGCTTTAGAAAAAGAAGGCTCCCTATTTTGAAAGAGCTCCAGTCTTCACTGTTAGCCCTGGCCATCAATGCAGACTCACACCAGCCACTCCACAGTGAGCTTCCACACCTTTGACCTTGGGTTGGTGCTGCATCTCTGATCCCTCTGGTCCTGCAGTGCCTGTTTCCTTGGCTGAGCAGCATCTGGGTCCTTGCATGTTCCCACAGGCCAATAGTCAGTGTGGGCTCTCCTGGCCCGGACCTGTAAGCCCACCTAACACAACCCTGTGCAATTACACAAATGTTTTCCATTGATTCTGCGTCTTTAGAGAACCAACTAACAGTCTTTCATACACTACTGCTCCATTCACTAGTCACAGTTCCTAACAGGACTAACAGTCCCATAAGCAAGAAGGTCCTATTCAAATTGGAATATTCAATTAGATAATCAACACACACCCTCTGCCATCCCCTCCAGCCTCAGGTTGTTACATAGGTCACTGTAAGAATAACAGAAAAAGGATCATTAGAAGCAAGAAGAGCTGACATAAGCAGATCAGACAAGAGGAGTTTCTATGAGGAAGAGGACGGAGGTAGGCCAGTTGGTGGGAGGTTTAGAGGCAAGATCAGTTCAAGGCTTGTGGAGACTAGTGCAAGGTGCAAATGCTGGGTTCCTTTTTCAAAAATTATTAAGAATATTACAATGACAGAATCAGAGAATCAAACCAGAAGTAGGGTTCTGTCCAACTGTACATTCTCATGGAGTCAGCTGTGCCTGATGTATTTTCACGCTTTCTACTACTGAGTATGGGAAGCAAGAAACAGCCACTCATGTGATGAGTTTGCTGCCAGATCTGGAACTGGGGTAGCTGGTGAGTTCCAGCTCATCATCTCAAGGTCCAAGACTCTCCAACTACTCCTCCTGGCTGGGATGTCCCTCTGGATTCCTAGAGCTGCTGCACCAGGGGATCACATACTGGGTAGTTTATATAAGAAATCAGTCCTACTCCATCTTAACTTATTATATCTACAATAACCCTAATTCCAAATAAGATCATATCAGGAAGACATATATGAAGACAGCTCAAATCATAGTGGATGTATTATGAATGTTGGAAGTATAGTTCATTCTCTAGTACATTTACTTCTCCCCTGGAAGCTGCTCAGCCACACACCTGACCTGGCACCATATCACTCCTCTCCTGCACAGTTGCTGGCACTGGATGGCTATAAACAGATACCACTAAGCCAACTCCATCAAATGCTTGGGGCAAGCCACATGTCAGGGGATTGGCTAGTCACTTTTGAAGAATATTATTTGATTACCTACTTCATCCAGAACAGATGGAGTTTTCATAGTTCTCCGACAGTCACTGAATTGTTACCTTAATTACCCAACAGGTGCAGTCATTTCTTGAGCCTCCCTTCATCCAGCCTCTTTTCAGAGCTCAAAAATCCCTGACTTGATTTACAAGGTGACTCAAGATCCAAATTTGGTAACTGACCTATGCATGGAGGTCACCTGGGTAGCTTTACTTGGTAGCATTTGATCTCAGACACAACCTAGGTGTGCAGGTTTTTTTTTTTTTTTTAAAGCTCTCAGGTGAATACAGTGTGCAGCTAAGTTTGAAAACCACTGGTTTGGAACTCTCCCAGAACCCAGCCATCTGCGTGACTGTAATGATGCATACTGATTACAGATGGTGTGGCATGGATTTGTTGGGGGCTGTTTTTTATTTGTTGCTTCCAAGTGAAATGCTTCACTATCTCTTTCTTCTAAGCCTGCAACATTAGGTGTTCTGTTTGACTTTCTTTGGCTTAACTTCTCTCATTTGTTTGGGAGCCAAATCTGTGCATCTTGGAACTACCCTTTCGCTTAGAAAGGCAGTTCCTCAGCTGGAAACTGAGACCTGAAATAGCATGATGACTTCTCCTGAGACTGAACTGAACAGATAATAGGCTCATATTTGGTGCACTGTATTTTAAAGAACAATAATATGGACTGGAACATCTTTTTCCAAGGATGCACTTAGATCTCACTTATTGTTCAGCAGGACATGCTGGTACAGAGTTTAACTGAACCTAGAACATCTCTCTCCTGCCCTCCTCTTCATGTTCTTGCCAATCTAATCAACTCTTTTACTATCCTGTCTTTAATTCTTACCCTGTTTCTCTTTAATGTCCTCCCTTAGGTTGCTTTTTCTTCCACTCCCTAAAATGTTTGCATTCACAGATATCAGGGTTGGGGTGGAGGGTGGGTGAGGGAACACATTCAGTAGCCAAACGGTTATACATATCAATATTTCCTGAAATATCACAAAAGATGCAGAGAAACCACGCAGCCCTTGGTACAGCCTGGATCATTATTTCCTCATTCAGTCCATAAAATGTCACCTTATTGACTACTTCCAGGAGCAGACTACAAAACATGGGGCATAACACTCGTGAAGGACTCCTTCATGTTGGCCACCTGCTCAGCACCCTCCTAAGCACGCTGTCAGGTAAGGAAAATGAGGATTGAGGCAGGAGGGGTTTTAAGCTCAGGTGGTTTCGCTTAAGGCTGTGCTCTGAAAACTGACTTTGTATGGCAGGCACTTCAGAAGGAGGCAATAGAGAGACAGGGAAAAAACAGAAAGACAAAATAGTCACAGTAGAGAAAAAAGAGTTGCAGAAGGACAGACACGCACCAAGATGCAGAAAACCAGCAAGGCAGAATCGAGCCCCAACAGTATTAGCAACAACTGAACTAAAATGGAGGGAGAACCAGCAAGCAAACTTTGGATCAGTGTCCTAAGGTGGGTAAAACAATCCCACATCTGGGCCTCATCTGGATTATGGATTCCACCTGGATGAAATTTAGGTTCAGCTCAAATGAGACTTGGATGATAACCTGGCCACTGGTTTTACAAAATTCATGTTTGTCTCTTTCATCTGGTATCTTACGGAGAGAGAGAAGGAGAGAAAGACATACATACACACACAGTGAGAGAGAAAGCAGAAAGAGGGAGAGAAAGAGAAAGTTTCTCCCTTCAGGTTGAGGTCAGTCCAGAAGAAGAAGATAAAGATGTAATTTAAGAATGTAAGTTCTGTTCACACAGTGCTTCAGTAAAGCAAACTAAGCACCAAATAACCTGTTGTTGTCCTGAAATGGAAGTGAACATGACCAAGTAGAACAGGAGATGCTTCTGAGGTTCTGTCTTCTGAGGGCGCCCATCCTGGACAAGTGGATTGATTTGGGAAGGAGAGTTGGGGCTTGTGATTATGTTCAGTGGAGATAATGGATTGTGAGCTTCCAAGCTAATCCTACCACTGCCCCTCCTCCAGCAATGCCATGAATGTGTTGACTTTGAAGATTTAAGAACTGTAGATTTAAGAACTGCCCTGTGTAGTACATTGGTATGAGAGTGGGTTCTTTAAAGCACGTGTTGACTTCCAAGTCATCTGGAACACGGCCATTAGCTTGTTCGATGCCACATTCACTCAACTACAGCAGATTTTATTTAATTCAATACAACATGTGTTCTTTAGCAGGTGAACGGACACATGTAGTACCTCCAGACCATAAACTACCATTTTGCTTTTAACTGTACATATTCAAGGTGTACAATTTAATGTTTTGATACATTTTTACACACAGAAATGATTTCTACTTTTGCCACAGACAATAGAATCTCACTCATTACTAAAAGAAAATGAGCCATGAAAAGCCAAGATCCTTAAAAACATATGGCTAAATGAAAGAAACCAATCTAAAAAGGCTACATGCTGCATAACTACTACTATACATTCTGCATAAGGCAAAACGAAGGAGAAAGTTTAAACATCAAGGGTTGCCAGAGGTTAGAGGAAGAAAGAAATTAATAGGTGGATTACCAGAGACTGGATAGCAGAACTATTCTGTGTGACATTACAGTGGTGGATGAATGTCATCGAACATTTTTCAAAACCCATATAATGTGTGCTATCACGAGTTCCCTAATATAAACTACAGTCTTTGGGAGGTAATGATGTGTCAATGCAGGTTTATCAACTGTAACAAAAACAAATTTCTGGGCAAGGATGTTGACAAGAGAGGAGGCTGTGTGTTTAAAAGGAGAAGGGGTAAATGGAAAGTTTCTGTGCCTTTTACTTGATCTTCCTGTATACTTAAAATGGCTCAAATAATAATGTTTATAATTTCTTTCATGTATTAAAGATTTGGTAATCTCAGCAGAAGCGTGGTGTTTCACATGGAAATACCCCTTTCACCTTTCCCCCCCCCTTGGAATTAGGTCCCATATTTTGTTCCTACAGGGTTTTCTCTTCCACCTAAATCTATTTATGAAGAAACACCTATTATAGGCTAGATTTTTTTATGTTACAGACAAAGATGTAGATTCAGACAGGCTACTGATAATTCTTAAAGCCAGAACATTAGCACAGAGTATCATTAGAGTACCATGTAAACACAAGATGATCAAATTCTGGGCTACCTCACCATGCCGCCTCGCGATCCTGAGAATCTGCTAGAAGCATGGCCACCATGTGTGCAGATTACTATTAGACAGCTTGCACTGAATCCTCCTTGGGAGTTGAATTCACTTTTCAGGCCAGCGTCATACTTCAAACAGCGGGAACTGCCTTGTAGGACACAGCGCTCCAGGCTGATACGGGCTGCCTCGGGCACAATTCAACTCACAACAGGTGTATTTTGAATGCTTGAGGTACAGTCAACAGCTTGGCAGACACACCTTCACTCCCACGAGAGCTGCCCTGCACACACCTGACCAGGACACACACTATTTCTCTTCCTCACAGCCACAAGCAGGAGATGGCTCTGAACAGCCACCAACAAACTGTATTCTATATTCCTTTCGACCCTTGATCTCAGTAGTTCTCCAGCATCAGAGTCAAATTCAGCTTTCCAAGTCTGGTGAGAATCCTCTCCAAGAAAAAAAAATGCACATACTATCTACGCTTAAAATTTGGTCCAGTTAGACTCCCCAGAGTTGACCTCAAAGTCTTTTCTAAAGAACGTGTGCCTTTTTGCCCACTCTTTATTTCCATACTTGTGTCTTCTTTTCAGCAGCCATTAGGGGCTTCTCTTCAAAGCCATTCTTGAAGTTACCTTTCTTTTTTTTTTAATTAAAATTTTTACTGGTACATTACATATACACATCATGATTGCACTCTACAATGGGAATTTGTACCAGTATAAGACACAACTTAATTCTCATTTTTCCCATAGTCCTACCCACCCTACCACCCCCTCCTTTACATAAAATTTGTTTTCTTTCTTTTTTGTTATAATTTCATTATTTTTCCCCCTTCACCCTATTTCACTTTGAGTATTTTCTACTTCACAATATCAACTATACATACTACAACTCATTTATATCTTCATTTCCTCTACCAGAGAAAAGGTACAATATTTACACATCTGTGACCTATTTACTTCACTTATGAGGATGTCCTCAAGGTACATCCATTTGAGTATGAATGACTCAATCTTATCATTTTTTATGGCAGAGTAATACTCCATTCTATAGAAGAACCACAGCTTTTTTATCCAGTCTCCAGTAGATGGACATTTGGGTTGTTTCCAAGATTTAGCAATCACAAACTGAGCTGCTATAAACATAGATGCACATATGTCACTGTGATATGAGTCTTTTAATTCTTTTGTGTATATACCTAGCAGAGCGATGGCCGGGTCAAATGGGACCTCCAATCCCAGCTCTTTGAGGAATCTCCAAACTGATCTCCACAGGGGTTGTACGAGTCTACATTTTCACCAACAGTGGAGAAGGGTTCCTTCTTCTCCACAGCTTCACCAACATTTGTTGCTGGCTAATTCTGAAATGGCAGCCATTCTTTGTGGAGTGAGATGAAATCTCAGTGTTGTTTTCATTTTTAGATAAAGGGTTACTATCTATAGTATATAAAGAGCTCAAAAAAAATCAGCCCACCCAGGGCCAGGGAGTTAGCTCAGTGGTTCCGGCGCCTGTCTCGCAAGCGCAAGGACCCGGGTTCGATTCCCTGGTAACCACATAACAATACTGGGTGTGGAGACTCACACCCAGCAGCAACCAGTACCACATACCACAGTGCCGGGCGTGGTGGCTCACGCCTGTAATCCCAGCACTCGGGAGGCAGAGGCTGGGGGATTGTGATGTGAGTTTGAGGCTGAGCTCAGGGCTAGCCTGAACCACAAAGTGAGACCCTGCCTCCCAAAACCTAAAAAAAAAAAAAAAAAAAAAAAATCAGCCCACCCAAATTTAAAGACTCAATTCAAAAAAGGGCATCTGATATGAACAGATATTTTTCAGAGGAAGAAGTAAGAGCAGCTAAGAAGCATATGAAGAAATGCTCGACATTAGTCACTGAAGTTACCTTTCCTTCTCATCCCAGCTTGTACTCGCTCCTTAGGAGCCTTATTTTGCTGTCTTCTGGCTCGCTCTTTGATTTTAGTGAAACACGTTGTCCCACAGCTTTTTAAGAATTTGTGGGTTTGAAAAAGACTTTAGGCTTCCCCTCCTACTTGATCTATTATTTGAATAGGAATAAAATTCTAACCTGAAAACCATGATTAGTCAGAATTTTGAAATCAGAGAATTCAAATATCACACTGATTTCTAATACTTTGTACGTTACCTTTGTTTTTCTCTTTTAATGCTTTTAAAATTTTTCTCTTTGCCTTCCATGTTTTAAAACATAATGATGATATGTCTTTGTTTGACATTTTTTCCTTTTTTTTTGTTCTCAGCACTGGAGTAGGAAGAATATCTTTTAAACTGAATATTTTTCACAACTGTGAAATTTTCTTGTATTTTTTTCTTTAGCAGTTTTCTTTGTAATCCTCGTTCTATTTTTGAGAACTCTTTTTAGTGAAAAAAAAATTGGATCTCTTGGTTCCATGCTCCAATTAAGTATGTACCTGTCTGTATATCTTTGTCATTTTCTTCTACTTTCTCTGAAATCTTGATTTTATTCCCTAATTCTCAGGCTTTTAAAACATTGCTTATGAAGTTTTAACTTAAAAGAGCTCCTTCATGCTCCCTGAAATTTTTTTTATTTATGTTATCCTGTTTCAGGGGTGTTTTGTGAATTATAATAATATAATGTCATATTAGCTAACATGATAATCAATAGTCATTGAACAAAGGAATATTTTAAGAACTTTACAAAATGAGCTCATTTAATCCCAAGTACTATGTAGATCAAGGTAGGGGAATGGTTCTCCCCCGTTTAAAAAAAGCATCTGACAATAGAAGAGAAAATGAGTGTGGGACAGATATAAATGACAGATGCCCACCAAACAGTGACTCAAAGTATCATGTGCCTACCACTACCCAGCACTATTGTTAGGCACAGGGGCTGGGAACACAGAGAGGGGAATAAGGCACCATCCTTGCTGTGTTCCAATCCTTTAATATAGTTGGAAGTTAATGTCATTTGCCACTTGTCAGCCCCTGATTAATTCCTCCCCCAGGGCCTTGTACCAGCCAGAATCTCTGCAGGAAAGGCAGGCAGGAGCGGGAGGAGGGAAGTGGGGGGACCCGGGAGTTGCTCCTTCTTCAAGAAAAACTCTGATGGGAAAATTGTCAGCTCCACTCCCACTCCCTCTGAAAGTCAGTATGATGCTGCATCTATCTTAATCACCATTAGGGAGAGCAGTATTTTAATATGCAGCATTATTCATGAAAACTTTCTTCTCTTTCCCACTTCCTTCCAGAACAAGATAGGCATGAACTTGGCGTGAACTCTTCTGTCTCCTCCTTGCCTTTTCTTTCTATTCCAACCCACTATCTTATCCCCACATACCCATCCTCTGGACCTTCTCTGGGGGATAGGTGAGGAGCATCTCTCTCGCTGGAGATGTAAGAGTGTGGCTGAAGATGCCTTGGATAGTTAGAGTCTAGAGATCACCTAACTTGACCCTGGAGCCTAGAAATGATGGAGGTCAGATTTCTCCAGCTATGAAAATTGAAGTTCATTCATTCAAGTATATGCCTATCTAGCAAGCATTAATTGGACACTTACATGCATTTTGCTGATGGTACAAAGAGTGGTCAGACACAGTTTCTATCCCCAGAGGAACTATCTACTGATTCACTGGACAAATATTTTTGAGCTATGAGATACACCCTGCATTAAATGATTAGAATTCCCAGGGCACCTGCAGTTCATTGAATTATTACCAAACACCTATTCTTGTTCATGGCTCACTGATGTTTGAGATGTTGTACCAGACCCAGGTCTCATCAAGACAAACTAGAAAGTCCAAGAACTTATGCTACTCACAGTGTGGAAGAGGAGAACACAAGAAAATCAGACAAATGTATAGAGTGCATTGAGTGTGGTCAGTGCCATAGGTAAAAGAACCCATCTTGCAATTTCCCTAGCTGGCTCAGGGGAGCAGACTCTGCGCTCATCTCAGGGACGGAACAGCTGCCAAGTCAAGGCCAACATTTCCTGGACAAGGTGGTTGTTCAGAGATGGATCAGGACTTAGAAAGGGCTATGACATAATCCAGGAACTTTGCTGGAAATGTTTGGTACTAAGACTTCACTTGTGTTGGGGTTGCTGCTATGTGCAGTCATTCTGCCAGCACATGGAGAGAACTTCTCTTAGACTATCAACAACACAAAATACAATGAGTCAGCAGATGGAAAGGGACTGTATTGCCCATTTTCTATTACTATAAGAAAGTGTCTGAGGCTGGGTAAATTATAAAGAAAAATGGTTGATGTGCTGACTGGCATGGGACAGGAACTGGTGAGGGTTTCCTACTTAACTGTGTCATATCATCGCAGATGGCATCATAGAGAAATTGCTTACCAGGGAAGATCACATGGGAGGGTAGGAAGTCAGAAGGAAGGGAGCGGCTGTGTTCATTCTTTCATAGTAGAAAAGGGAGCATTTTCAGGAATTAACACAAGCCCCATAAGGAAGACAGCAGTTCCTCTTAAGGGTAGTTCCCCCCATGACTTAACCAACTCTACTAGGCTGCTGAACTTCTCAATATCATCACACTGGGGGCCAAGCTTCCAGCACATGAAACTGAGGTACAGACCTCATCCATATCTTAGCAAAAACCAAGCTACGTGACATTGTTTGACTTCTTGGAACCAGATGTACCTGAACTAGGATAATTTAATGTCAGAATAATGAACTTGAACTTGAACTCTGCAAATATATCAGTCATTAAACTCTTGCTTTAGATCTCTTTGCTACAGATTCCTTTTAATTAATTATATATTAAAAAGTGATCAGGATCAAAACCTGTGAGTTTCACTGAATCAGGTCCTTCAGCTTTGCTCTCTGCCCTACCTGGGCAGGAAGTTCAGACAACCAAGTTCTCATCTGGTATTTACCTCTTTGACTTGTGTAGGAGGTATCTGCCTCAAGGAATCCTGCTGAAATCCAATTAAGACATGTTCAAAAAATATATGTCAAGTTTCTCTGGAAAGAATAGAAGATTTATATTTAATAGGAGATTTATCTGTAGCTATATTCTATATAGATATCTCCATCTATATATGCATCTATATGTGTGAATGTGTGTGTGTGTATATATATGAATATATATACATACTCATCCATATATATATACTGGATATATATGGAAATTTATTATTAGGAATTGACTCATGCAATTTTGGAAGCTGAGAATCTCATGATCTGCCATTTACAAGACAGAATTAGGCTTGCCTGACTCCAAGTGAAAAGCTTTTGACCATCATACTAGAGGTCTCCTGTATTTTCCTCTCATAAAAAGGCATTGTTAACTGGCAGTCACTAGAAATTTTATGCAGAAGTTGTGTACATGAGTGTGTGTATGCGCACATGCACATGTGTATTGGTGCAAATATATGCATTTGTGTTGAGTGAAAGGAATTCTTAGTTTCTGTGCCTTTAAACACCTAAATGGACACGTCACAAGGACATGTGACTGAAAATCAGGAAGCGTATATCATGAACAGTATAATATAAACCTTGAGAAATTTCTTAATTTCTATTTGATCTACTTGATCTACTAACCTTCAATCTGCGCATCTATAAAATGGAACAGGTGATAGAATCCTCCTCAAAGGGGTCTTATGAGAATGAATGTTAACATGTGCAACATACCAATCAACCAGGTAGCGTACTGGCTAAGTAAAAATGAAGGGCTGGGCCTTGGGCTAGCCACTACTAATTGCTTCATTATCAGTAACAATTGCTTTTTCTGTGATTTTCCTTCATGGAACACACCCTGGCTGCTCTGGTCCTTACCTGCCCCTTGCTGTTTCAGTCATCCTTTTCCTTGGTTTGTCTCTCTACCTCTAGCTCGACACAGTTCTTGCATGTCTCTTAAATGCCTTCCCTGAATTCTTAAGCCCGATGCAGGTTCCTCTTCTCTGCTCTCCCCTGGCTCCCTTTGTTCTGGTCATCTGTCTATACCTTGACTAAACTATATTCCCTAAGACTGAGTAACAGCTCCCAGAATGACCAGCTCCCTGTAAAACTCCCCGTGCCTAGCACTGGAATAACAGTACGGACTAGGGGTTAAATAACTACACATGCATTGATCTCATGAACAGAGGCATTTAAATCTAACAGAAACTTTCACTCTAAGTGTCCTTCCAGGTGTCAATCTAGATGTACTGACTACACCAGGTAACAAAATAAAGCCCCTGTCCATGACGAGGTTCTGTCCAAGGCAAATGTGCCCGAAACACTATAGGTCATGTCACTGTAACATTTAAAGAGTGTGCTGTCCCTTCCCATTCACTTTCCAAAGTCATTTCTGGCTGGATCTCTGCCCTGAGAGGAGGAGAGGCAGAAGCCCAGGGTCGACTACACTCTCCTAATGTTCTCATTCTGTCCCCCCAACTGTTAGCTGAATGGATGTTTCGGCTCAGTATCCGTGCTCTTGTGTGTCAAATGGGAACAGTACTGTTCTTCTTATGGGATTCATGTTTAAGAAAATAATGTGTAGGAAAATATTTTAAAGTTCTGGACAATGTGAACAATTTTAATGGAAGAGAAACTAAGAAAAAAAAAAACAACTAGAAGGGTTAGAGTACCTCTTTGATAGGTCTGAAACAAGACACCAAAACTTGGAGACAAAGGATATTGAAGAATCCTTTCTGTAGTGTTGGTTAAGTGGGAAGCACTCTGCGTGGATTATGTGGCCCTCATAAAATTCTGCTGAATTTGGTATTTGATACTCATTTTATGAAGAGGAAACAGATGCTTCCAGAGATATTGAGCAAGGTCATGTGACAAAGAAGAGGCAAATCTTAGATTGAAATCTAAACCCAATTTTGCTTCAAAGGCCCATACATGCTTTTCTGCCACGCCATTTTCTGAAATTTATAGGATTGTGACTACAAGGAATCTATTTCTGTCTCAAAGGATATTTGTGGCTGTGATGAATCGCTATGGCTCCTCCTGCCACTGACCCAAAACAATCCTCTCTTCATCCCGCACACATCTCACCATCAGACTCTGAGAAAGGAGAAGTGCTCAGTTCTTTGGGTTAAAATAGCATTTGAAAAATATTCTTGCCACCCTGCTAGCACCCTACCAGTTCACAGAGATGTCATTATGTATTTTTTCTCTTCTCTGATTTTAAAAATAGTGCACACATGAAAACTCCAATCGTCCAAAGCATCTGCAAGGAAATATGGGTCCCTCTCCCATCTAACGAGTTGGTGGCTAGTGTAGAAACGACCTGAGCAAACACAAGCCCTCAGGGTGTATGAGGGCCCCTGATCCGGTGCAGAGCTGCAATCGAGGGTGGGTTTACATCCCCCACTCCTTTCCCCATGGCTAGTATTTGGCAATATCCAGAAACATTTCTGATCTCTGCTACTCAGAAGCAGGGGCAGTCACTACTGTCATCATTTTTGTGGGCAGAGGTCACAGATTCTGCTACACATCCTGAAATACACAGGCCACCCTCCATCCACAAAAATTCACCTCACCCAAAATGTGACGTCAGTCAAAGTTGAAAAACCTTCATCTAAGGGAATTATTTTGTGTCTGCATTTATGCATAGCAATATATGTTGAACATCTTCGCATAGCAGCTATAGATCAGTGTTTTAAACAGGTTTTCTCACTTACAGATGTACCTAGTTTATTCGATGATCTCCTAATGCTAAAAATTGGCTATCAATAAGGTGAACACAGAGGATCAATTCCTGGCTGGGAAATGCATTTTTTCTTCAGTATGACATGTGTTTCCCATTGCTCTGTGAAGAAGCCACACTGATTCACAAACCCTCAGCAGTAAGAAAACCTGTTTGCTCACACTTAACCTGCACTGTGTTTTAGTAAACATTTCTAGTTTTTAAAAATTTGGTAGATAAATAATCTGGTCTCACTGCTATTTAAAACAGCATTTTCTTAATCATGAGTAAGTTGAATATCTCGGTTATCCTTTAGTTATCTGAAGTTCCTAGAAATGGTTCCTGTCGCTACAGGCACAGGAGAGGTGCCCTTTCCAAAGGAGGCTTCGCTTTAACACCTCTTTCTCCCCCTCCTTGAGCCCACTGATTCTCTGGCACAGCCCTCAGAAAGTGTGAACACGATGTCAACACACTTATGTGAGTGGAGTCTTCTCAGAAGTCTGTCTCTGGAGGCAGGTGGGGAATCCCAAGTTGGCCCACCCACCTCCCTAATGTCTCTGAGCCCATTCCAATCCTGACCTCTGTAGGGAACATCTGCCTTCCTACACAACTCAAGGAAAACCAAAGTAGCAGAAACTGTAAGGAGGCCTGTGCTTGGGAACAAACAGATTTGTCTTAGGCTGAAGATAAACTAAACTGGCAGAGGTGGAGCACAGGCAATATCCCTTCTTCTGTACATGATGGCGTTTTTCTATCGAGAAAACTGCTACTCAAAGGGAAAGTACATCAGAAAACTGCTTTTATTCCACCTACAGAGGAAAGGGTTACAGCATCTCACTAGCCAGTGAGGGCACAGTGGGGCCTCAACAACCGGCCCTCACTGGCACCTATCAGGGGATGAGGGTTTCTTATTCCACTCTGGACAAACGCGGTAGCCGGTGAGTAACTTAGACAGGTGCTGGGGCTCAGATTCCCAGGGAACGAAGCGATCAGCTGACTGCAGAGAGTGTAGAAGTAAAAACATGCCAGTACTGAGGAATGAGCTTTTTAGGTGTGGGCAACCCACCTATTCTTTTTGATTCTGGAGCCAACTTTTTGATTCAGTCATTCAGTTACACTTCAAATATCATATTGGCTCTTAAATTAGTGCCCTTTTCACCTGCAGGGAGTGGAGAACAGAGAATTGTCCCACTGTACACTGTGTTGTGACTCCACCCAAATTATTTGTGCCATCACTCTATCTGAAATATAAAATATTATTGCTGCTAATAATTCTGAGTACTGCTAAAATAGTTATATCTGTCTAAAGTAGGATTACATATTTGTGTCCACTTACATCATGTTACTTGCTTAGGCCAATGGAATATAAACTGAAGTGATATAGACCATTCTAAGCAGAAATTTTAAACACAATTGTGTTATATTTCACCTCCTTTTACATTTTTTAAGCAACATGATTACTAATTTCTCAGACATCTATTAGTCTACTACTTGATTTACTTGCTATAACTTTTGAAATCTGAAAATGTAAGTCCTCTAACTATTCTTTTTAAAAAGATTGCTTTGACCGTGCATTGCCCATTGCATTTCCATATAAATTTTATTGATTTTTTTTGAGGTACTGTCCACTGGATAGTTTAGATTGGCCTTGAACTCACTGCGTAGCCCCTGGGTGGTCTTGAACTCTTGGTGATCCTCTTGCCGACAACTGCTGGTATTGCAACTGTGTACCACCATACCAGGCTTTCTGTACAAATTTTAGAATCAGTTCCTAGACTGCTGCAAAAATAGGACCTAGGGTTTTGAAAGGAACCGACCAACTTAGAGAACATTGACATTTCAGTACTACCGAATCTTTCATTCAGAATATGGGATAGCTTTGCATTTATTTAGGTTTTCTATAGCTGCTTTCAATATTTTATGGTTTTCAAATGTACAGGTCTTATAATTATTTTATTAAATCTAAAGAGCTTTTTAAGTCAGCGCTAATGAAATTACTTTTTAGTTTCCTCTTTGCATTATTCACTGCTCTTATATAGGAATCAAACTGATTTTTTCATATTTATCTGTGTCTTGTTACTTTGCTGAAATAATTTACTGGCTTTAGCCATTTTTAAGATTTACTACTTAGGATCATCTTTGTCCAAGGTCATACCTTCTGTAAAGACATACTGGGATATTAGGTTTGTCTTTTCTCATTCAGGTGGCATTTGTTTGTTTTTCTTGCCTAATAGTAATGGTTAAAAACTCTATACAATGTTGAATAGAAAGGATGAGTATGAACCTTTCTGTTTTGATGTGGAGAAAGGTCTCAGTCTTTCAACATTAAGCACAATGTTACCTACAGCTTTTTGTAGATGCCTTCACTGTGTTGTTGGGTTTTTTTGTTTGTTTGTTTGTTTTTGTTTTTTTTTTTTTTTGACACAGGGTCTCACTTTTGTGGTTCAGGCTGGCCCTGAGCTCAGCCTCCAACTCACATCACAGCAATCCTCCTGCCTCTGTCTCCTGAGTGCTGGGATTACAGGCGTGAGCCACCACGCCCAGCACTGTGGTATGTGGTACTGGTTGCTGCTGGGGTGAGTCTCCACGCCCAGTATTGTTATGTGGTTACCAGGGATCAAACCCGGGTCCTTGTGCTTGCAAGACAGGCGCTGGAACCACTGAGCTAAATCCCCGGCCCTTCACTGAGTGTTTTTGTCATGAACAAAGCATTAATTTCTCTAATGCCTTTTCTGCATCTATTAGAATAATGGTGTGATTTTGTATTTAATTCTATTGATATGGCATAGTATATTGATTTTCACATATGTGACCTAACTTTTATTTTGGAGATAAATCGTACTTGTTTATAATATAAAATTCCTTTTATATTTTGCTAATTATAGTGTTTTAGTACTCTGTAGAAGGTTTTGCATCTGTATTCACAGAGGACTCTGGTTTATAGTTTACATTTCCTGTCATGTCTTTGATTTTGGTATCAGGGTCATACTAACCTAACAGACTAGGTGAAATGCATCTCCTCCTCTTCTGAAACCTTTGTTAAAGGTCGTTGTGATTTCCTCTTTAAATGTTTGGTAGAATTTATTACGGGAACCATCAGGTATTTGTTTCATGTGGATTTTTTATTATTGACTAAATTTCTTTATAGGTCAGTAATGGCAATTTATCTCTTTCTAGGAATTTGTCCACTTCATCTGAGTCTTCTAATTGGATGGCATATAATTTATTCATAATTTTCGCTTGTAATTCACTTTGTTTGGGTAAGATCAGTAGTAACATCTCCACATTCCTTTTTATTTTACTTATTTGAGCTTTCTTTGTTCTTTCCTTCTACGCCTTAGCTCTTACTTCCTGCCTGCGCACAGCAGAGTACTAAAGTACTTCCAGCCCGAAGTGGTAACAGAGGGACTTTTCACTTCTTACTTGACCATGTGGAATCCCCTGGGCCTGCACACTGTCCTGTGCATGTGTGGGAATATCTGGATTTTCAAGAATGTGTCAGAAATTTTCAAAACTATCTAAGGGTATCTCATCCTTCCTCTTTTCCTTTTCAAGTTTTCAACTCTTTGTGGGCTCAAATCTTTTTTGCTGCATTAGTTATGTGCAAGAACTGTCCCTTACTGTGTCTGACAAATGCCTCCAGGGAAAAGGCTGCAGTTGCAGATCTGTGAGTCCTTTCAAATAAATATGACCCTCTGGTTTTCACCACATGGTAGACTGTTGGTTTCCAAGGCTATCACGACACTGAGGAGAGCATGAGAACAGGGCTACAGCAAGTGTCACAGGTCTTCCTACTCTTAACAATATCCAGCTATTCTTAAATAAAATTTCCTTAGATTTTTGAAATCATTCGATTAATTTCCACAATTTTGAAAAATCTGATTTTTTTTCAGAGTGTTTGTGAAATAGCGGTTTTTGGAAGTCTCTATTAAGCTATTCCCGCTGATGTCCCTCTGACGGACATCCTGTCTGTGTCTATAAGCATTAATAAGCTTTTTTTTTTTTTAAATATTACTTCCATTAATCTAAAGGTTTGACAAAAGCAGTAATTCATTCTATACTTCTGCCTCCTAGAAGTACTGCTGCATAACAAACACTCAGTATATACTTAATTCATCAAGGAAAGAATGAAATCATTCCATAAATAACCAAATAAGCTAATCAGTTATATGTCACAAGCAAGGCCTTCTTGATGTCCCTTCTTTCTTCTAAAATACCAAAGATTATAAGATGCACCATCAGTTTAGAAACCAAGGAATAGAAAATAAACATTTTTAAATGCCTAAATCAAGCGTATGTTATGCTCTAACTTGAGAATTATCTGTAAACATAAAAACAATGTGTCTTAAATTTAGAAATGTGGCAACAGTACCTATTTTATAGAAAGGGGAAATGAAGCTCAGATCAGCAGATCTAGATGTTAATCACATCTGGTGTCCTTTCTGTAACCATTAATCCACAGAGTCAGAAAAAGTCTATGTTCTAAGCTGTACACATGAGCTATGTCCCCAGCAGGCTGTGCAAGCTCACCACATCTAATCTATGCATATGTCTGCTGGGGCTAATAATAGCTACCTCCTGGGGTTGTGGTTCAGACTGAGTGAAACACTTTAGGAGAGATGTCTACATATGAAAAATACTGATAATGTATCACATGCAAATCATATGTTAAAGTTAACATGTCAAGCTGATTAGCAGACAAATGCATTTGTTGTTCCTATACTGATCTCGTTGTGTAAAAATAGTTCATTTGTTAAGAACTTGTTAGACACTGTTCTCTTTGGCAGATAACTCCATTTCAAAAACTCAGACCGGAGGGCCGGGGATTTAGTTCAGTGGTTCTGGCACCTGTCTTGCAAGTGCAAGGACCTGGGTTTGATTCTCGGTAACCACATACAATACTGGGTGTGGAGATTCACACTCAGCAGCAACCAGTACCACATATCACAGTGCCAGGCATGGTGGCTCATGCCTGTAATTCCAGCACTTGGGAGGCAGAGGCAGCAGGATTGCTGTGATGTGAGTTTGAGGCTGAGCTCAGGGCCAGATTGAACTACAAAACAAGACCCTGTCTCAAAAACAGCAACAACAACAACAAAAAAAAACCCCAACTCAGACCAGAAACTTGAAGCTCAAATTCTATTGTTCTCTCTCATTGGCTTTATCCGTCTTGGGTATATGTAACTTCATTTTCTGAACTTTGGTCTGGGTACCTATGAAGTGGGTGTGGTCAGTGGAATCAAACTGATGACCTCTACAAGGTCAGATATCAGTGAAAACTGGTGAGCTATGAAGAATGGTCTATTTGGGAGGGTTGGAGAAGATGAGAATGTGGGGGACACTGGACACATTTGTTGGCAAAGATGAAATGTTTACAGGGATGTTCCTGACCAGCAGCTTCCTCCCTCTTAGTAAAGGCTGTCTTTGTTGTTCCTTCCCATTCCATTTACAAAAAGATAGCTACTCACTCTGAAGCTCCTCCCCTCCCCTTTCCCCCACCCTGTATCAAGTGGCTGCCTCGATTCTGTTGGGTCAGTTAGTTAGTTTTTCACCCTGCTGCTGATGAGAATGAGCACTGGTCCACTGTGTTCTTGGTCTCAGGAAAGAAGCTATTCGTCATGACTCTGTGGTACGAGTGCATCAGGTGCTGCAGCCTGCACCAGGCCACATCCTCACAGGCTTATTCAGACCCTGAGAGGGAACACAGATGAGGCCTTTTACCTACCCAGGGGCTTGCCTGGATATATGCTCCTGTTAAGCCTTATATTCATTCCCACCTGCTTGTGTCTTGTGTGTATCTGTGTGGCTGCACACCTGCATGTTTGCAGAAAGCTGTGAATGCTCATTTGTTCCTGGCGACATCTCGCTGTCTGGTTCAATGTATGATATTAACACTTCAGGCTCTGGAAGCAGACTGACTTAGTTTCCATCTTAACTCTAACAATAACTACCAATGTGGCCTAGAAAACGGCACATAATCTTAGTCGCCACCGTGGTCTTCTTGTCTACAGAATGTGAATAGTTATAATACCTATCGCAGCAAGACAAGAGGATTAAATGATTTGTACGATAAGAGCACAGTGCCTGACATGCAATAAAAACCTAACAAAATACCATCTTAGGTTATAAATACCTCTCACTCCTTGTCCCCTTTGTTTTTCCCTCTGCTGCTCTTATCTCCGACTCACATATTTCACTGCTTACTCATCAGTTTGCAGTCTTACCACTGCAGCCAAAATAAAGGCTCACCATGAGCTAGCCTCTTATCACCTTTGCTAACTGGCAAGTCCCCAGTTCTCAGTGTACAGCAGGTCCACAAAGATAGCTGTCTCTGTCTCCGATGGGTGTTCATATAGCTTTGTGAGCATCTCTGTCTGCACGCAAGTACGCATGAGTGTCGGTGTCGTGTTTGTGTCTCTAGGTATTTATTATGTGTGTGATGAGAGGAAGGGATCAGCCACAATTCTGGACGGCAAGAGCCTGAGTTCTAGTCAGCTCGCTGCACTGTTCTGTCACTGGCAAATACCTCCTCCAAAGTCACAGCTGTACAGTGTGCTGGTATTAGAATTGGGAAATGTGAGGCAGCTCGCTGAGGGACGGGGGACACTTTCTCTCCTGTTCATCTTATTTCTGCCTGATCTACCTGCCCATTGCAATGGGCCTACTGGCCCACAGGCTTACATGCAAATGATAATGATGTCGATGGTGACTGTGGCAGTCATGGAGATGGGCTATCTAAAGCCCATCTTTCAAAGTAGGACTTGCTATATACCTGGGCAGAGTCTAGCCAGCGTACAGCCTACACTTCTTAACTCAGAGGCAGATAGCCATCTGGTCAGAGTTCACGCCACTCCCAGAGCGTCCTGTGAACAGGTGTGGTGGGAAGAGACAACTCTGGCCATCTAGGCTTGATACTGATTGATCTGTGGACACTAGTTGGGAAAGACCTTTGTCCAGCTGAACAAAGTTTATTTGATCTCATCACATTCCATGTCTCTGTCTATTGTCTTTCTCTCACAAGTGACGGTCCCCAAACACACGGCCTCCAGCACCTTTCTTGTGCAGTTGTGAATGCCTGAGGAACATCTAGCTGCCTGAACTCCACCTCACCATCTGCTTCCACGGAACCCAACCTGTAACCCCTTGAATTTACCATGAGATCTTATATGTTTGCCTGTGTACTCAGCACTTCATATACATGAGTGTGTTTTGCACACAGAATAGCTTTGTGGGCTGGCTCTGTCATCTATCCCATTTCATGGATGAGGAACAGAGATGCAGCAGTAACAGTGACAAGTTCCACGTCAAGACGGTGGTTCTCACTTTAAGGCTGAGGGAGAAACAAGACCCTGGCAAGAAGAGGAGTTTGGGGCTGGGGATTTATCTCAGTGATTCCGGAACCTGTCTTGCAAGTGCAAGGACCCGGGTTCTATCCTCAGTTAACCATATACAACACTGGGCGTGGAGACTCACACCCAGCAGCAACCAATACCACCTACCACAGTGCCAAGTGTGGTGGCTCACGCCTGTCATCCCAGCACTTGGGAGGCAGAGGCAGGAGGATTGCTGTGATGTGAGTTTGAGGCTGAGCTCAGGGCCAGCCTGAACAAAAAAAAAAAAAAAAAAAAAAAAAAGAAGAAGAAGAGTTTGTCCTCATGATGTGTAGACAGGGCAGACCACATCCGAGGCTCTCCTCCAGCACGGGAACAAGGATCTATGTTTTGTGGTGAACCAGGCAGCCAATGTTATATTACTCTTTTAAACTGGGGAGCAGATCATATCAATTAGGATATGAACTGTTTCATGTTGCTGAACAAGGAGTTTTGCCCAGGGTCAGACAACCATACTAATAACTCAGCTGATTTAACAAAAGCAATGTCATTTTTTTTTTTTCTGAACATCTTGGGATGATAGAAAACTATCTGTGCTGGAAATCTTATCTGGTTATTTATAAACTGGGTGACCCTGGGTAAGATTCTGAATTTCCATAGCTATAGTAAATTTGTACATTACATGAAATGACCATGAGGACTAAATAAAAAAAATATATGTGATGCTTGTCAAGGAATAGCAATCACTGAATAATAGTGACCATATACTGAGAAGTTAGAGTGCGTCAGGCTTTCTGGGGGACAATTTTGCATACAATATGAATTTGTATTTTCAAATCCATATTATGAGGGGCCAGGGTGTAGCTCAGTTATAAATGTGTGCTTAGTATACTTAAGTCTCTGGGCTCAATCTCCACAGTGTGTGTACATGTACACACACACACACACACACACACACACACACACGGGTGCTATGCTTATCCTCATATGACAGTTGGGAAAATGAAAGTTCACGGAATTTAACAATTCACTCAAATGCCACATGGTCAATAAGTGGTGTAACCTGGATTTGAAATCCACACGTCTATCTATCGCACAATAGAGATTCATAAACTGTTACGACTTGTCTCGAGGCTCCTGGAACAATTAAATTTTACCATTTGAGTCCCCAAAATGAATGGACACTGTAAATCATCCTAAGGAAGCAAATGAGCCTGATGCTGTATTCTACAGGAAATTCTCTCATTTCTAGCTGTTTTAGCCAGGAGACCATAAACGGGTAGATGAGGAGGAACTGATTCCCTGTGGTAATTCCTCCACTAGAGGGATGCAGTTGATGCTGTTCTAGTGTTACACTCCAAAGACTATTGCGTCCAGTTGAGTGATGGGAGAAGATGGACTGTGGCTTTTATTCCACACTTTCTGTGCTTTCCCAAAGCTATTGCGGTGCTTGTAAACTATTTCTCTATTCTTGAGCTGGGCCAAGAGTGCTTTGGTGTGAAGGAAGGGGGAAATGGTCCTGGGAGGTTCAGACCACAGAAGCCACCCCTCCACAATGTGGAGAGACTCCTAGGCCTTTGCTCTTGCTCACCTGTCTTCCTGGAGTCCCAGCCTTCCCCTCTGCCACTTGTTAAATGAACTATGATATGTTGTGCACTGAAAATCAACACACCAGCTCCGAACAAGCAATAGGAAATCCAAATACACTGGTAAGATCTGCAAAACACTGCAAAGCAGACAAAAATAGATGGCAAGGGTGACACAGAGTATGTCATTTTGTACAGAAAGATAAGAGCAAGAAATGATATAAGTGTGTGTGTGTCCAAAACTTGTCATTGGCATCCTACTGCCATAAGTTCACCACGAACTTTACGTCCTTACACTAATGGGTCCTGGTGCCCTCTCACATTTCACCTCCCAATGTTGACTTGGCCTTGTGAAGAATGACAGACTCACTCGTGCTGGCTATGTGTTTTTCTTCGGAGGAGTTTCCTGCCCCAGGACCTTTGCCTCAGTTAATATACTGCCCTCCTTCACTCTATTCAGATTTCTGTTCCAATGTCACTTCCTTAGACAGGCCTCCCTTGACATCTCACTCTATACGATCAGTCTCTTTGCCTCTCACTATGTCCATACTTCATTCACTTATTTCTTCTTTATTGTTGCCTGACTGTATGCCTTTGCTTGTCATTTAACTTCCCTACTACAGTGTAAATTACCCGAAGGCAGAGACATTCTTCATTTTTCTAATGTCCAGGACTATGCCTGGCATATAACAGCCATCAACAAGTATTTAATGAATGAATAAATGAAAAAGCATTGCCATGAAATGATATTTCTCTTTTGCAGGTATCACAGAATTTATAGGTTGGCTTTTTGAAAAGGCTTACAAAGACGTCAACCCACTTTCCTGGGGAAAATAGAGCCTTGCCTCCCTCTAATGAGAAATACAGTTTTTGGCAGGCCCTTTGTCAAAAGTTTTTTGGTTTTAATAATTGTTCTGTTTGGGGGAGTTCTTTGCAGGAAAAAATATACATATTTTGGGTTTAAAACTTTGCCTGTTTACGCTGTGTATGAGTGATTGAAGAAAGCGTAACCATCCCTGACCACGAAAGGGGGGACTTAACTATCTCTGGTTAACTGTCTTCTGGTTCTCAAAGGCACAGAAGTCATTCCTGTGCTCTGCAGATGACTTTCCCGACTGTAGGGTAGAGAAGGTGCTTCCTTTATTATTGGTCTACAGCCCAAGAAGGCCTACATGGTATAACCAGAAAATATAGTCGAGATGTCAATTTTAAAGTTATTATACTTCATGTTGCCACAAATAACCCTCAAAATACTCCTCTTTGCTTTAAACTCACTTATCCTACCATTCTATTTTTTTAAATTGACTGTATTGGTACATTTCATATATACATTATGATTACATTCAACATTGAGAATTTGTCCCAGTATATGACACAACTTGATTCTCATTTTTCCCATTCCTTTTCCCTCCTTACAACCCCACCCCCTATATTACATAAGTTTTGTTTCATTTTTTTAACTATCAAGTTTTTTCTTTCCCTTCTTTACTTTCCTCTACCCACCCTTTCCCTTTTCCTTTTGCATGTTTTCTTCCTATTTCACAACACCTATCATACATTTAGGCATTCATTTACACCTTCATTGTTTCATACTAGAGAAAAGATATGGTATTTACACATCTGTGTCCTACTTATTTCACTTATGAGTATAAATGACTCAATGTATCATTCTTCATGGCTGACTAATACTCCATTTTATTAAAAACAAAACAAACCCATATTGTCTTTCTCCAGTCTCCCAGTTATGGAGGTGTTTAGTTAGCTTTTCCATTACTAGGCACAAAACTCAACACTCACAGCTTTAAAAAGATGTTTAATTTGGCTTCTGTTTTAAGAAGGTTCAGTCCATGGGTGGCTAGCTCCGTGGCAAAAACTCTATTGCAGAAGGGCCTGGCGGAGCAGAGTTGTTTAGTTCATGGCACCTTGGAAGTAGAATGGGATAACAGTGCCAGAGAAGAAAGGAGAGGGACTAGATACAAATCCCAAAGTCACATTTCCATTATCCACCCAGACACATGCAGAATTGTACCCTACTAATCCCCCAGGCAGATCTCAAATCTCATCAAGTTGATATTCTGTCCTAAGTATCCCAGGAGATAATTAGTTTGTTGGGGAGGGTGGCCTAGGAAAGGATTAAAATAGTTCTTATGGTACCCTGAGTCAGTTCTCATAAGTGACTGATTAGAAAATCTGCCCTCCTGACTCATGGACCTGGCCCCTACTCAGTCATGCTTTGTCATCATGATGTCATCATCCCAAAGGTTCTCACCAGAACCAAACTGATATAGCGCCATAGCCCTTAACCTTCAGAACTGCGAGCTAAATGATCCTATTTTCTTTACAAATTTATTTGCCCTCAGATGCTGTGCCACAGGAATGGAAAATGGACTGATACAGTCCTTATAACCCTCATCCCCGGGTGGGTGAGAAACTGTGATATTTCTTAAGGAAAGTAGGATGACCTAATGCTTCCCCTTCCAATCCATCAATTTAATTACAAAGAGAAATTAAAACAACACCAATGTTCTGTTAAAGGGGGAAAATTATTTCAAGTGATTTCAACCTGAATCATGAAGGAGGATGAATGAATTTATAATGAGAGAGGGGAGCTGATCAGCTAATTGCAATTAGGCCTAAGATTCTGTGCCTGTACTTACTAAGAAGCTATGTCATTTGGACTTACAGAGACTTTATCCTCTTCAGCTTTATTCCCTGTGATGGAGTTCAGCGCTCGACATTCCATTGACATGCACTAAATGATTGAAAGATGTTGGGCACTGCCAACTCTGAGGGTTAGGTGTTAACTCTGTCTTATAGTACCTTGCCAGCAGGAGACTTTCAAAGGCTGGCTGTAGGGTACAACATTCCAGGCTTCCACAAAATGTTAAGTATCACCATGATGGCTCACCTTAGCTCTCTGCCTGAAGGATACACTCTTCAGCAATGACTCAGGAACAAACCACAGTTGAGTATTTACAAAGTAGCTCCAGTAAGATCACCGCTTGAGTTCTGGATGTCTAATCAAGCTTGGGAGGGACCAAAATAGAGAACAAATAGGCTTGACAAGAAGGAAAGCAAACATTGTACACAATGTGTTGCTTTGCAGCTGCTGTAACTTCAAAAGTTCTTGAGAGGGAAATTGAAATTCTGAGCCTCACTACCTGAAAAGGTAAGTGAGTTGCAGTGGAGCACTTGGGGCATCTGACGAAGGATAAAGAAACCGCTTTCCTGAACGCCATCTTGTATTCCAGGCCTGGATCTATACTGTGTTTGGTTTTCTGTAGTTCTTCACTGAGCTCACAGTGACTTCTCAGTGTGAAATTCTGCACTAACTGGTTCCTAGGCCAGAGAAATTCTCCTTTTAGGATCTTTGCTTCTTATTTTGAAAGTGGACCAAGCATATCCTATATCCCTTGAAAGATCACTGTCTCTGCTTTTCATTTCCCATTGAAGTTTGTGTCTGAGCAGAAAAGGAACCACCAAGGTAAATAAGGCAAGGCCTGTATGTACAAGTTCCTTGGTTATTACCAGGCTAGAAGCAAAACAAAGCCCATGATCAGAGAGCCTATAACACACTTGACAGCTCATGGGTTACCTCAGGATGTGCTTTGCAAGAAGTTGGCGACTTTCAATTAGGTGCCAGTGCTAGGTCTCTAGTTTTTGAGGTACTGGTTCAATGGTTCTGCAAGAGTCAGGCATACTCAAAAAGTCAAGGTGTCCCTAGTCTGCAGGTAGGGTTGGGACCCCTGGTCTAGCCACTTCTGTGAGCTCACAAGTCCTCTTTTCATATTCCTTCCAGTTCACTCCGAATCCTCCAACCAGAGCAAAGCCTCATAAGATCACAGGTCTCACTGTTCATGATTGCTCAATTCATTCACAAGTGGCCATGCCCACTATGAAGCAATTAGATGAGAAGGGAGCCCTGCATAGAAAAATCAGGACCTGTGAGCAGCAGGCCAGTCTGGGCCACATTCTCAGCTCCCTTGACTTCTCAGGTAAGTACACTTCCTGCAGCCCGCTGCACTGTGACGTCATCTGACCATCCTGAATACGTTCTTCCTGACCTTGTAATGTAAGACACTTTATTTCTTTATTGTGAAATGGTCTGAACATGCAGAAGAGTGTAGAGTCACTCAGTAGGCTGCAAGAAACCACACTGCCATCTCCTAGAAGACTGAATGAATCCTAGTGTTTTGTTCGCAGCTTCCTTTGTGGTCTCCCCCAGATGTTGACCACTCAGCTGAAAATAGCACATTTTTTAAATCCATAATATATCCCCGTGGTATGCAATTTTCAGTAAATGGCACAGAAAGCTGTCTTATTTTTTTTCTGTTTTAACCTGAAATAATTCTGTTTGTATCCTAGTTGCTTTCAGTAGAACATAGGCTTTAAAATATAAGCTATCTCTATCTCTGAGTGCAATATCCCATCACCCCTACTTAGCTCCCCAGCAAAACAAAGAAACAAAACCCCAAGGCCAAAACCCAATTCCAAATAAATTCCAAATAAATTAGACTTAGATATTTACATCGGGGGCAGGAAATAAATCATAAAACTATTCATAAAAACAAGAAAGTTTATAGGCATGGACAATATATACCAGTTCATGAAATATGATAATACTTAAAACAATGCATAAAGAATTCAAAAGTATGACCTAAGACTTTCTAGGATGCTTCTATCAAGTAAGTCATGGCTGGACAATTGGGTTTTGTTATCTTAGAATCCAAACTATAAAACAGCCATTTTTCTTCTTTGAACATTAATAGTACTAAGCTAGATAAGGAGAAGAATCCTCTGTACGCACTTACATTGCATTTTATGCTTTTTTTTTTTTTTAGGTTTTTGGAGACAGGGTCTCGCTTTGTGGTTCAGGCTGGCCCTGAGCTCAGCCTCCAACTCACATCACAATCCTCCTGCCTCTGCCTCCCGAGTGCTGGGATGACAGGCGTGAGCCACCACGCCCGGCACTGTGGTATGTGGTACTGGTTGCTGCTGGGGTGACTCTCCACACCCAGTATTGTTATGTGGTTACCGGGGAATCGAACCCGGGTCCTTGTGCTTGCGAGACAGGCGCTGGAACCACTGAGCTAACTCCCCGGCCCAATTTTATGCTTTTAAACTACCATGAATGAAACAACAAGAAATGTAGCTTGATCTTTGCATTGAACTTTTGAGATTCATCCAAATCTAGCTAAATTATTTTAACAGTCACATTACAGAAATGTAATGTGTTCCATTACAGAAACACCTAACACTCATCTGATCCATTCTAGCATATTTTCTTTCTAGTTAAGATGATTTTCAAACACATATAGTCACATACAAATGGTCTTGCCAAATAGTCTTGTCCTTCCTAGAAAATGTAGGCATACTTATTTATACAATATACACTTCCTTCCTGCCCATTACTGTTAGTAAAGCTTAATTTCCTTCCTGATGGCTAAGGAAATAAAAATGTTACTTGTTGGTCTAATATTGTCTTCTCATAGGTCAGTAATTTCTTCTCGTTTGTTTGCTTGTTTGCATACATCTCACTTTGAGGCCTTTGCTCTAACCAAACCTATTTTATGTACTTACTAGTTGGCTGAGTATTTGCCCTCTAAGAATTGACAAGAGGGTTTACTTCTGATCAAAATAACCCATCATTTTTCTACTAGCTGCATGTGTTTTTTAACGGTCTTCTCTCAATGTAAAAACAAGCCCATACTCGATTTCCTACACTGTTCTATCCTCATTTCTAGAACAATCCACTCCCACAAAATGAGTTGCAAAGCCTTTCTAACCCAATCAGTCTCTGAGTCCCCAAGGGACTTTTCTCTTTGAGCTGAAAAGTCTTGTCCCTCCTCAGTTAGCACATTTCTGGACATCCTGGTGAAACAGCGTATGTGCGATCGAAGAAATGTATACGGTTGGTCTGTTGTACCTTTTTTGGAGAAAAGACCATCTGTGATACCAAATTTCCTTAAAATCCCTGTTTTCCTATCTTACTGCTTTAAAATACAATTCTAGCTTAACAAGGGTTAAAGCAGTCTGGTTGTAAAATCCTTCCCCACTGTTCCACCTACGAGAGCCGACTACTCAGATATGGCTGATTAGAAACGTCTTAGTAGGTGAGCTCAGTATGGTTTGAAGGGCTGGTTGATTGACCTGGTTAAATTAAACACGTGGGGCACAGTAGGGAACCGCCATTCTAGGTGTTGTTTATTTGAGCAGGCTTTTTTGAACTATAGATGATTGCAGTTATTAGCACTATAGATTTGGATCGGAAGAAAGGGATGAATGAATATGCTGACTCTTTGTGTGTATGGGGGTGTGTTTTCAGGGGGATCTTCATTTTGTTGCCCGTTCCACTTGGTGTTCACCTTGTGTGGGAGTGGGAGCAGAGTGATGCAAAATTCAACAAAGTAGAAGTGATGCGTTTACAGACTCTGGGTTCAAAATCTGTTTCATACTTTTCAACAGTATGACACTGAGCAAATTGTTTGGCTTCTGTGGATCTTGGCTTCCTGTTCTTGAAAAAGGGGAGAGAATAATAACATTTCCCTATGGTGAAGATTAAGTCAAAGAATAATAAATGGTAACGATGGGGCGGCTCTTCCTTTCCTTCATTTTGTGTATGTGGTTTGCCTGAATTTAAACCCCAGGATGACTGAGTACCGCAGAGCAAATCTCTCATGGTGCCTGCGTTCAATAAGCACTCAACATGTGGGAGTTCCAAAAAGTATCCTCAATGAATCATTATTGGCAAACATCATTGCGTATTTTATTTAGATGTTTACCCTGGTGGTTGATTTTACTGTTCAAGTTTAAATTTTGTTGATTGGAATTCCTTGCTATATGGGCCAGATAAATAATTGTTGGAGGTTACTGAGATCTTTGAGCAGGGAAGAGAACTGCATATACATACTAACTCTGGTTTTCACAAGCTATATCTGTGCTGCTTTTGTGTGATCTGGGAACTTGCAGCATTAGCATTTCCTGGGAAATTCTTACACATACACAACCCCAGTACCTGCAGGGATAGTAGATCAGAATCTG
>PVIR01002045.1:95376-109645 GCA_004026965.1 Petromus typicus
AATCCTCCTGCCTCTGCCTCCCGAGTGCTGGGATTACAGGCGTGAGCCACCACGCCCGGCACTGTGGTATGTGGTACTGGTTGCTGCTGGGTGTGGGTCTCCACACCCAGTATTGTTATATGGTTACCGGGGAATCGAACCCGGGTCCTTGCGCTTGCGAGACAGGCGCCGGAACCACTGAGCTAACTCCCCGGCCCCCAGAATCTGTGTTTTAACAAGATTTTTTTCAGTGATCCGCAGGCACAGTAAAGTTGGAAAAGCATTTACTTAATATTTACAGTCCGTACATGAAAACACTTTCTTCTCCTCGATAGACACATCTATTTTCATATGCTGATTCTGTGTGTTTTACAACACTGTGGAGAAAACTAGTGCACAAAAGACTTAAAGCACCAGTCGTTTGGCAACCTAAACAATCTTTTTTAATTGATACGAACCACTTAAATAAGACACTGGATATTTTTTCAACAGATGAGTAACTGATGGGAGTTTCACATGCACATTTTAAATGAGGCCATTGAAGGGGCATAATATCCTAGACCCACTAAAAAACTACCAGTATTGTTTCATGTAACAATAGTGCCAAAGCAGAAACTCCATGAATTTTAATTCAACATAAGCTAAACATCTTCAGTAGAGCTTTGAAAATTTTCTATAAAATGCAACATTCCTTGGGAGAAAATTCTTGAATTATAGAATCATTCAGTCTTATATTTTATTTTTTTTTCCAGTGTTTCAAGTGCTTAGTTCATCCATGAGGCTCCCCAAACAGACAACTAACCCAGAAATCATTCTTCCCTTCCAATGCTATTCCCAACAATCACAACAAATATTTCTGCTCCAAATACTCCTGCAATCCATAAAATACAGGTGTTAGTAGTATATTCTCTGTAGCAGGACTGAGTATGATATAGCATCTTAAATGCTAAGCACAGAGCCTGTCACATAGGTACACATTCCATTAATGTCCAACACGGGTCTATCAACACCTTCTTTAATCTCAGGTCCTCAGTGCCAGAGGCAGCTCTGTCCACTGGTTGAATACAAGCCTTCGGAAGCCAAGTTTCCTGGACTTGGAGCGTTATTAAGTCTCTCACCAGGATTGTGATCCTCTGGAATATGTCTTACCAAGCCTTACCAAGCCTCGGTTTCTAAATAAGGTTAAGATGCTCCTCAATTTTGAAGTTTAACAAGTGAAAATGCATAAAGCATCCAGTACAATATAAGTAGATGGTAATGTAGTATAACTGTCTGCTACTGTTATTGTTGTTGCTATTGTTGGCAACATCATGACCCACCACCTATCTTTCTGGACTGGAATTGTGTGTGGTGTCCCAGTTCCTAGTGTTTGAAATCAGCTTCCAGAAGTGCTCCTGAGTGGAAATACACCGTCTTGTATACTGCTGTCTACTTCTCCTTTCACTATTCCTTAACCCAATTGTTAATTTTCTCATTTCTGCTGCTCACACTGAACCCCATTTTATGTTACTGAGAAGGCATTCAAATAAACTTTCTCCAACCAAGGAAAATACAGATGCTTTCATTATATCACTTGCATTATTCAAAAAATTATTAAAGTTCAGGGAAGCCACGCTTTCAAAGAGCACAATAGTTTCTATACAGAGAATCAAGTTTCTTCCAGAGCTTGATCCAAAAATAAATGAAATAGGCAACAATCTTCAAGAAGCATCTGATCGTTAAGTTGTCTATTTAATAAAAATATTTCCTGGTGTTCACTATAATTGGGAATTGTCTGTTTAATATTGTCTGTATGGTATATTGTCTGCTGAGGAAAAATACTGAATGGTGTTAATTATATTTGGGTGAAAAGAACCATCCTGCATATTCACTGAAAGACAAAAATCTCCCAGATTTTGCAAGTTGAATGAAGGCTGAATGGGGAAAACATCTCTTGTTGCTTGTTCTAAATTTGCTTCTCTTTACTTTCTCTGGGCGTCTCTTGTCTTTCTATGATTCCACATTGACAGCAAAGAAATAATTGCTTTTCCTTCTTCCTTGGAGTATGTGATCCTCAGATCCAATCACTCCTCTCTAGAGAATTCTTGTCTATTTCATTAAAGACCTAGTGGGCATAGATCTATCTCTCAGAGGAAGTGCAGGCACATCCCAAAAGGTAGAGTAAATCTATCAGTGTGGTGCCAGGCAAATGGGATAAAAGATAAGGGCATATTTAGAGATAAATTCTTAGGCTGAATAGATCATCAGAGATGAGCAGGATTTTTTTATAGTACAGTCTCTTAGCCCCTTACTTGAAGTAATGATCCTTGAACTAGAGTGTATATCAGAAATCATGCAGAAGATATGTTAGCACAGAGCTGGCCGGACTCCACCCTGAGAATTCAGAAGATCTGAGAGGGCCTGAGAATGTGACTTACTAGTCTCTAGGAAGTGCCCATACTGCCAGTCTCTGGGCCGACCTCTGAATACTTCTTCACTAGAGTTTCTCTGTCAGAATCTTCTGAGACTGGAGAGTGTACTTTTCTAGCACACGTGTGAATGGGAAGTTTAAAACTCCTGATCCAGAGAAAAGATACGGTATTCACACATCTGTGACCTACTCATTTCACTTATGAGTATGTCCTCAAGGTATGTCCATTTGAGTATAAATGACTCAAATATCACTTTTATGGCAGAGTAATATTCCATTCTTTTAAAAAACACATGAGAAACTGAAGATATAAATGAGTTCTAGAGTGTATGACAGATACACTGTGAAATACAAAATATTCAAATGGTAAAGGGCAGTAAGTGTATATATGTGGAAATAATTTGATGGTTAAAAAAAGGAAAGAAAGCTTATGTATATATGGGGCAGGTGGGTTCTAGAGTGGGCAGGCGAATGGGAAAATAGAAGAATTAGGATGTATCATATATGGGTATAAATTGTCAATGTCAGTTGTGATCATGATGTATATATAAAATGTACCAATAAAATCAGTTCAAAGAAAACCCTTTGCATACCTGTTCTGTGCTAGGTCCTGCTGTCTCCTTGATCCTACCCAGCTGCTTTTGGTTGCAAGGCTACCCAACCTTCGCAGTTCTCCAAATTCACCCCTGTCCTGTATCTTCTTGTCTTTGCATGTGGCTTTTCACATGTCCAGAATTCTCTTTCTACTTCTCTCCTTTGTCCTTTCAAAGTCCAGTTCAGATACTAACTTCCACCATGTGATCCTTATCCGCCTCCCTGTCCATGTCACCAACACGTTTTTAAAACTATTCTATTGTTTCGTTTTTCATCTGACAAGTACTGGGCTCATCCTTGGGGGCTGTCACTGTGCTAATCCTCTAAAATAAAATGATAAAAAAGACTTAGATCTTCCTGAAGGAAAAAAGTATCCTCAAAAAAGCTATAAACAAGACAGAGACCTGGAATGAACAACCCCAGGTAATTATACTTCGTCTACATTTTGCTGGCCACACAAACCCCAACATCTTATTTATCTTACACTGAAACACTCTTCTCTGTGCCTGCTTATTCTTCGAGGCTGTGGCTCATTGAAGTGCCGGTGTCGTATCTTCTCATCTCTGTTCCAGAGTCTGCAGAGAATTGAGCCCAGGGTTGAGTATTTTCTAAATGATTTCTGAGTTCAATAAAACATAGATCTTTTTCCCAAAGGGCTAACGATCTAATGCTAACACAAGTGGAGCAGATGTGGGAACCCTAATTATATTACTAGTTGGCATCAGAATTCTTTCTATATGTGGGGACTGTTGTTGAGAGAGATCCCCTAACAAGTCACTCTTGGGGAATGAGGAGAGATCAGTATCTGGAGTTTGGTGAAAAAGTGAGGCAGTGAAAGGAAAGGCTATGTGGCTCTATGGGAGAGAAAAAGAAAAGCAAGAAAACAGAAGGCAGCTTCTCTTCTACAGTGCAGAGAAAAGGAATAGAGCAAAAGTGAAGAGCACAAGGACTAAGGAAAGCACCTATCACCAGTGAGATGGGATGAGGTCAAGGTATAAGACAGGGTGATGGACCCCAGGCAAATTCTCTAGCTCCAAGATGACCAAAAACACTTCAGTAGTAGAAATTTTTTTACTAAATTTTTTTGTGTTGTTTTGACTGGAACATCTTCTGTGTTTGCACCACATACCTGGTAATCTCCAGTAAAATCCATCAACTCACAAACACCTTGTTAGTATGTGCTTGCGCATGGAAATCAGTAAAGAGGCTGGGTAGTAGTCTTGAAATGCCACGGTGAGGACGGAGCCAGGATTTGTAGACTAACGGTCACATCACCTATGAGATGAAGTAATCCACTGCATTAGGATGACATTGGGTCAAGAAACACTGAACATGACAGCGAACCCCTAAGACACTTTTCTAGCCCTGGATACAATGCAATAAACACAATAGAGAAGCCCTTGATTTCATGAGTGTGAGGGAAGATACTGAATATAAACCAAGTGCTGAGAGCTAAGAACAACGAAGTGAGGCTAGGTGATGGTGTCATGGTGGCACACGGCCAAGTACAGTCCCCCTTGCACAGAGATATGAGTTACAGGCTCTGGAGGAAGAGATCTTTGGACAGAAGGAACAAGTACAGAATCCCTGAGATGCGATGTGCTGGCACATGTGAAGATATCAAGGATGCCAGCATATCTGCGACAGAGCTGGAGCAAGAAGGAGGCGGGGTCAGGACAATGCAGAGGACAGATCATCAGGGGGTTGTAAGTCACGGAATCTGGATTTTTCACTCTGAGTGGAACGGAGTGCAGGGTAAATGACTTCAATGGGTTTTGAGTTAGAGAAGTCACATGATCTGATTTTGAGTTTGCAGATCTTTTCTCTGACTTCTGTGTGGAGAAACGACTGTAAGTAAGGAGGGTAGAAATTGGCACAACTCACAAAGAAGGCTCTGAATTTCCGCTGGTCATAAAAAGGAGGCTGATGTCATTCTACTGTAGATTGCAGGTGGCTCAAACTCCCATGTGACATCTGGATTTATTTCGAGAACTCCTGTAATTTCTTCAGCTATTGCTACTAGTAACACTGCTACGAGCACTATTATTACTATTGCTGTCACTGCTAGTACAAGGTAATAAATACTTCTTATGCAACAGGAACATCAAAAAGTGACTTGTATGATTTAAATTATTTCTTTCACTTCTCCTCTGCAAACCCATACTACAGGAGCTTTTTCTAATCCATTCTTTGTAGATGAGGAAAAAGCTGGAGAAATGTTAAGTGAATTCCTCAGGGTCACATAACTAATAAGTGCTTACAGTGGTGTTTGATTTTTCAGCCTTTTGACTCTCAGACTTGTAATGCTGTATTAGTAATCACCAAAAATAAAAAAAATAGTGAACTATGTGTTAATACGCATGATAATTCCTATAAGGATAATAGTTCATTACATGGTGTCCCATTTAATGAATCACTTAGGAGAGATGACCATATAAAACCCAGGAGACATCAGCATGGGTGAAAGTAAAACGAAAGAAGCCTCGGGGGTAAAGAAGGGACCCTAGACTCAGAGAGTGAGGCACCTTAGAAAACGTGTGGTGTGCAGCAGTATGGGGGTGATACACCTTAGAAATATCCAGGTGGAGCAGCAGGTGTAGCCAAGCCCTGCAGTCAGGAACATGGCTCGTGAACTTGGATCTGTTCCTTGGGCAAATTTTCTACCTCTCCATGCCTCAAGTTTGTCATCTGGAAATGGGAATAACAATACCTTTCCTAAGAGGACTGAGGCAAAGCAGGTAAAGCTTATGAGATGCTTGCCATAGAGCACATAATGCAGCAGAGGTTGCTACAGAAAGAAGTGGGTAACTATCAAGAAATACTAAGGTGGGGCTGGGGATTTAGCTCAGTGGTTCCAGCACCTGCCTTGCAAGCACAAGGACCAAGGTTCGACCAGTAACCACATACAACAATGTTGGGCGTGGAACCACATACCACAGTGCTGGGCGTGGTGGCTCATGCCTATAATCCCAGCCTTTGGGAGGCATAGGCAGGAGGATTGCTGTGACGTGAGCTGGAGGCTGAGCTCAGGTCCAGCCTTCATTACAAAGTGAGACCTTGTTTTAAAAAAAGAAAGAAAGAAAGAAAAAGCAAGCAAGCAAGCAAGAAAAAGAAAGAAAGACAGACAGACAGACACACGGACTTAGGCTTTGGTGTTGGATTTGGGTCTCAAGAGGGTTCTTCCTGGATATCTGGTGTGAGCACTGAAGGGGGAAAGAGGCATCCTTAACTGAAACACAGGACCCTGGAGATGGGTGGAGAATAAGATTTAGTCAAGGAAATACAGAAGTATCAGGAAGAGAGAGAGGAGAAAAAGGGGTGGAGGACTGAGGGACTGTTTCTCCAAGAAAGGAAGGGTGTAAGGAAGAGAAAGATGAACAGAGAACTCTAGGAGAAAAAATGATGTATCTTCTCTGTGTGGAGGAAGACACTGAGTCAACCACGCATGAGGGAAATGGAGGAGAAAGGGTGGATGTTAGGAAAGGAGGTACCTTTAAAACAAGGGCGTTGCCTGTTCAAATCTCTGCAGAACAGCACCTGAGGCAAAGACTTGGATATGGGCACTCTATGTGAGAGGTGATTTCCAAAATCAGGATTATGGAGTACGGCAAGTCAACAGGGGCTGGTAAAGGAGGCAAGACAGAGCATTTTCAATCAGAGATCCTGTTGGTGAGGCCTCTCTGAATTGCTGAGAAAAATACACCTTGGAGTGTTTTCCTGAGACATTTATCTCCTAAGTCTCCTCTCCCAGGAACCGAGGGCTCTGGGGTGGGTAGGAACCACCTGCTCTTGTAAACCCTGCCTGTGTGTGGCAAGAGTGAACAGACATCATGTCGACACAGGCCCCAAGATAGAAAAGCGAAGAAACGCAGCAGGCATTGTCTGGAGGGGGAAGCTGTCTCTGAGTCCCGGCTGCACTAAAGTCAGAAGCCAACCAAGGGGGCAGGCTGGGCTCACTGAATGGACCCAGCTATCCTTCTTCAGGTCCTCAAGAATCACTGTCACATGTGCTGGGGGTGAACCATCCTGAGCTAGGAAAGAAAGAGTTCTGTCCCTGTCCCCTTCCGGAGAAGAATGTGCTTGAGTGAAGTGACTCTTGATGCCTCATGTTATGAAGTCCGGGGTGGCCCAGCTTCCAGGGTTCCTCTGCTATTGTGCACACAGCACTTGAGGCCACTCTGCTGAGCCTCGGGCTCCCATGAATCCTCCACTCCTCTTGGTGACCTGCAGTAAGTCCATGTCACGTGACTTTTTGAGAGTTTTCAGTCTCACTGTAACCAGGCAGGTTGGTCACCAACGAAACTCACTACCTAGAGGGAAAGTGACCCTGGGCCCAAGCAACATCTGCTGGAAAAAGATAAGGGACCCAGCAACTGCAGATTTCACTAAAATCTCCAAATGGTAAATATTTCTAGTGTCATTGAACATACAAGAATTTGAAGTTCAGAGAAGTGACAGTAAGGTGGCTTTAAACTCACACTGGATGAAATCCAAAAGTCCCAGTTTCCCCCATGCTGCCAGCCGCTGCCAACAAAGAGTTCTATTTAAAAGAAAGCGGAAGTGGTGTTAATGGGCTGATTTTCTCCTGTACTAATTATTGGAATTTCGCTGACTTATTATTCTGTAGACCAGGATCTAAAAATATACATTTTCTTAAGAGAGTAGATTGGCTCACAGGATAAAGAAGGAAATGAGAGCCACGCAGAATGTGGGGCTGGATATGCTTTTCCAGTTGGAGTCCAATGGGTGGGAATTGCATTTCTCAGTCCAATCAAGAAATGTTTTACCTCCAGGAATATAGAGCTATTAAAGTTCCAGACTTCTGGCCTCTGAGGAGGAATTCCAAAAATTCCTTTTGGTGATCTGCTTAGCTCAGCATTGCACACAGCCTTTGGAGGTGTTTTTCTGTTTCCCTCTTTCTTTCTTTCTTTTTTTTTTTTTTTTTTTTGTTTAGGTTTTTTGAGACAGGGTCCCTCGCTTTGTGGTTCAGGCTGGCCCTGAGCTCAGCCTCCAACTCACATCACAGCAATCCTCCTGCCTCTGCCTCCCGAGTGCTGGGATTACAGGCGTGAGCCACCACGCCCGGCACTGTGGTATGTGGTACTGGTTGCTGCTGGGTGTGAGTCTCCACGCCCAGTATGGTATGTGGTTACCAGGAATGAACCCAGGTCCTTGCACTTGCAAGACAGGCACCGGAACCACTGAGCTAACTCCCTGACCCTGTTTCCCTTTCTGACAGGTCCTTCTAGGACTGTTTGGTCCCGAGAACCAGAAGACACTGGGTGGTAGGCCTGTCAATAACTGGGTGCGCCGTCTCACGGCTGTGTTGAAAACAGCAGACTGGGTAGCACAACTCCTGCTGAACCTGGGCCTCAAAACTGTCCATAGTCTGAGGTAGACAGATGTACAGTGTCTCTGACCCACAGCCTTCATTGACTGGTTGAAGCACTTAGAAGAAAGGAGATGAGGAAAAGCAAAACATGCTGAGCGTGTACTGATGCCAATTATATGGTCACAAATTATTTCAAGTGGTTCCCACAGATGGTAACAGATTGTTTTCTTTTAAAGAAATGAGAGTGATTTTTTTCAATTTTAAAGTCCCAAAACTGAAAGCCAGGATTTGAACGGGGTGTCTGACTTAACACCCGATAGGAAACAGCACAGCATGTTGTTGCTTCCTGCCCTATTGCCAAGTACAGCCCGCTGGCCAGTCAGGCCTTTGGATTTCAGAATCCTTCCCACCTCCCTATCAAGATAGTCCTGACCCTGGGAACAGAGACCAGGGAGGGCAGGACAGCATCCTTCCCATGTTCCAAAGATTTGTAGGCAGAAGGAAGATTCTCTGTCTTCAAAGGAGGCCACACGCATACAGACCATCACTGTTCAGAAGGATCTTTAGGACCACACATGAGTACCTCCTTCCTCTCTGGAGTCGCCACTATATACCACAGAGGTGCTGTGCAGAGCCAAGCAACCACCTCCCAACAGCGACCACTGAGAACGTCTCCATGCATTTATCTTCAGTCTTTCGTTCATTCCAGAAATTTTGCTTGCACTTGAACTTATTGGGATCAAACTGCAGCTGCCTTCCACATTCTGCCTTTGTCACTTCACGTCAGTTTTGAAAAACTGAAATCTTTATTGGTACATTACTTATGCACATCATGATTACACTCAACAATGAGAATTTGTACCAGTATATGACACAACTTAATTCTCATTTTTTCCCATAGCCCCACCCACCTACCACCCCACCCCCGATATGCATAAACTTTGTTTCCTTTCTTTTTTGTTATAATCTCATTGTTTTTCCCCTTCACCCCATTTTACTTTGAGTCTTTTCTATTTCACAATATATAACACATATCCTAGACCTCATTTACATCTTTATTTTCTCATACCAGAGAAAAGATGTGATATTTACACATATGTGACCTATTTATTTCACTTATGAAGATGTCCTCAAGGAACATCCATTTAAGTATAAATGATTCAAACTTAACATTTTTTATGGCAGAGTAATACTCCATTCTGTAGAAGAACCACAGCTTTTTTTATCCAGTCTCCAGTAGATGGACATTTGGGTTGTTTCCAAGATTTAGCACTCACAAACTGAGATGCTATTAACATGGGTACACATACGTCACTGTGATATGAATCTTTTAATTCTTTTGTGTATATACCTAGCAGAGGAATAGCAGGGTCAAATGGCACCTCCAACTGTGGTTTTTTGAGGAATCTCCAAACTGATTTCCACAGGAGTTGTATGAGTCTACACTTCCACCAACAGTGGAGAAGGGTTCCTTCTTCTCCACAACTTAGCCAACATTTGTGGCTGGCTAATTCTGAGATAGCAGACATTCTTTGTGGAATAAGATGAAATCTTAATGTTGTTTTCATTTATATCTCTTGAATAACTAGTGATTTTGAACATTTCTTCATATGCTTCTTAGCTGCTTTTCTTTCTTCCTCTGAAACATGTCTGTTCATTTCAGATGCCCATTTTTGAATTGGGACTTCACATAATTTTTAAAAAGCACCTGACAACCTCCTATAGCATGAAGAATTCCATTTGTTAATTTCAGTTCTGCCCGCTACATATGAAACAAAAGAAATCAGGCTGGTACACTCACCTCTCTGACCCTTTTACACACCTGGGGCTTAGAACAACTTTTAAAAAGAGTTCTGAGAAGTAGACATTGCTACACAGCTCTGAGTGACCAGGGGTTGAGTGTGGGGAATGTGTTCAGCTGTCAGGACCTGAAAGCCCTGTCTTCTCTTCTGGCCACTGCACTTTCTCCCCATGCTCACAAATGGCATCCATCTCTTCAGCCTCCTTTGATGTCAGCAAAACCACTTTCTTGGGAAGGAGCCAGAAGGACCTCAGTGAACACACCCCTCGTTGTCAGCCCCCTCCCATTCTTGCCTCTTTCTTCCAGCAGTGAATGTGGAAAAATTCTTCACAGGCGAGTGGTGTTTGCTCTCCTACCTCTGTTCCCCTCTTTTGATCTGGTGGTTTTTGCCTGGAGCTCACATTTCAGATTCGAGTAAATTATTTACCGGTGTTAGCAACCAAGTCTTGTGTTATTCAAAATATAAACCTGAAATATCAGAGCAATCAGACCTCACCAGCCAACGCTATTTATGTTCTGCAGATATAGAGACAGATCAAAGGATGAATCATAATTATCCCAGTGCAGTGATTTTTCCAAGTGAAAGAAGAAGGGGAGAGGCAATTTTCCTTGTAACCAAAAATTTCAGGAAATGCACAGCAACTTGAGCAATGTTTACTTTCCCTCCTGGGACCATCATAGCATCTAAGGAGGAAGGCAGAGGTAGGTGGTGAATTGAGACCTGGGGCTGACTTGGAAACAGTCCTAGCTTCCTTTGCTTGCATTTCAACACTCGGTGTATCACATTTTTGCTCATCCCAGCATTGCCCTTGTTTTTCATTCTTCTGCCTTAGCTGCTACCAGCCAATGAGCTCTTGAAGAACAGTGTGATGATACAGATGGCCAACTAGATTAGCTTGAGACAGGTCTGGGAGCTCAGCAAAGCCCATGGGAAGTTGGCCTGGGGAACCCTATCTATTCTTCTCAGGCTCTTCCTCTACTCCTCAGATGCCATAAGCCAAGTAGCTTTGCTCTACCACATCCTTCTGCCATGATGTTTCGATCTAGATCTGTCTGACCATGGATTGAAATCTCTGAATCGGAGTCAAAATAAACCATTTCCTTCTTTAGGTTGTTATAGTGTCAAACATTTTATCCCACTAAGGAAAAGGAGACAGATACATGAGGGAAAACAAGTAATAGAGAAGAATACGTTTATCAAAGAAGAACTACATGTGTTTGGAGGCCTTTTGCTGACTTTCTGAGTAGTCTCAGGGGAGAAATGGTGAGTGTCAGGCAGGGTGGTAACCAGGAGACTGGGCTGGGAAGTGTATGTTGATTCATGAATCTAGTATGTTCTGCAGTTTTGGAAAAGATGGCCAGGTTTGTGACTGTGTAGGAAAGCTGGCTACGGTCGTGTATACCACCTGATGCAGAGTTTGCCAACAGAAACAAAATTTTGCCAAGTGCTTCTGTTCATAAAACAAAGTGCTTGAGAACAGAAATGTTAGTGAAGCCAGGTGCCACTGCAGACCTACTTGTCACTTTGTACTGGATGACCTTGCGAAGGACTCTCATTTTCAGTTTCCTCATCCATATCATAGGGATCACCTTGGTTACTTTTCTCTTCTCGCTGAGATAAAATACCTGACACACAAAGCTGAAGGGGGAAAGGTTTATTTGGCTCACAGTTTGCTGAGGTTTCAATCCATAATCAGCTGGCTCCAACGCAGGGTGGCAGAGGGGCTACAGTGCAGGGCAGCGGAAGACAGAAAAAGCAACAAGAGACCTTATCTTATTCAGAGTACTTCGGGCAGGTGGCACCTACCCCTCTAATCCTAGTGCCCTCAGGTGGGCCCAGCCCTCCTATATAACCATCACTCACTCTAGATTCAGCCACCTCTGAAAATGCAAAAGTCAGAACACTTAAACATGAGCCATACAAGTTTGTTACAAAAATTGACTAAGACAATACATAGAAAGCTCATTCCTTTAAAGAACTTAGCACAATGTTTATACTTCAGTGATCAATAAATGGTAGCCAGGGAGAGAAGACAGACACTTATTATAGGAAGCTGAGAAGTACTATGAGAAGCTGCCTGCAAGCCAGAGAACCAAGGAGATCTAGCATGGCTCAGTCCAAGCTCAAAGGTCTCAGAACCAGGGAAACCGATGGTGCGATTCTCTGTGTAAGACTGATGGCCCGAGAAGCCAGGGGGCCAGTTCTGTGTGTCCTAGAGTCTGGGGGCAAGAGAACTTGGAGTTGAGATATTCAAAGGCAGGAGAAAGAGGGTGTCTTAGCTGTAGAAGATCAAGGGAACAAATGTGTCCTTTCTTTGCCTTTTTTTCCTCCATTGAGACTCTCAGCTCATTGGATAATAACCTCTCCACCCCGACAGCAGATCTTGCCCCTCAGTCAACTGAATCAAACGCCAGTCTCTTCCAGGACCACATTAACAGACAAATCCATAAATAGTCCCCTGCCAGTTACTGCAGAATCCCTTCACCTAGTCAATTTGACCCCTAAATGTAAATAATACAGGGGTTTCTCAGAGAACTCCAGTAAAAATAACGGGCCTCCTAAAGTCCGCCTCCTGAGGGGGAAGGATATTCCTTACATCTGACTCCCTCCCAACCTCCCTTCCAGACCACACAGAAAACAGTTCTCTGCGGACTGTTCTAAACAAAGGTAACCATTGCTGCACTGATTTGTGATCACTCTTCACAATTCTAAGATGTTACACTTTTGAGACACATCACTGAATCACACCTTTCTCGGTTTCAGAACACAACAACTAATGCACCTATCAGTGGTCAGCTGTGGTTTCAGAAATGCTGCTCTGTGCAAAGATGTGCAACTTAGAATACAAAATCTGGTCTCACTAACTGAAAGGGCACCCATGGCAACAGACACGCTAGAGAGTCATGATTGGGGACAGGAGCATTGGATCTGTGTGCAGTTGAGGCTGTTGGCAACCCTCTTCTTTACTGCATGGGCCACAGAAACCTGACACAGAACCAATGGAGAACTGGTGCTCAGCAGCACATTGACACTGACATTGACATTGACACTGACATTGACATCTCCAGGTCTCTTCCCTTTGGCTCGATCACTGTCATTGTTCAGACAAGTTACAGATTTTCTGAAGAACCCTGTGGGAGCTGCCTTGGTGAGATCCATGACTCTTTTGCACACTCATGTTAACACAGTGAGTGATCTAGACCCACTGAGTATCAGGGAGTTAGGGAGGTTGAAACCGACAGGTACCTTGCAAACCTCAGGCCTTTAAGCCTTCACTACAGGGATCCACTGCATGGATATGGAGTTGGTTCAACAATCAAACACTAATTCTAGACATGCTCTAGTGTTTCATGTCAATCAGCAGCATCTAAAAATAAATGGCAGTTTTCACTGTTAACATACTCTAGATTTTAGTGGAGTCAAGTCCACTTCAATGTGTTTTCTTCATCCAGGCACACAACAATGTTCTCTTGAAAGGAATTCTCAAGTTTGATCGCTCATGCTCCCTACATTGCCATGGTCTGGGCACTATTGTCTAAGAGAGGAGATAAGTACAGATTATATTCATATGTTATCATACTTTCCATAAGTATCTATGAGCACTTGCCTTGTATTGTGTGATTTGACCTAGAAATAGGTGGAGGACACGAGAAGAACTCAGGGAAAGATGAATTTGAGCCCTAGCTCTGCCTCCTCTGACTTCTGGAAGCCCAAGCAAAACACAGAGCATCCCAAAGTACTAAGGAACCAAAAGTCAAAAAATGCATCCTAAGCTACCTGGGAAGTTAAGGCAGGAGGACTAAAAGTTTGAGGCTAGCCTGGGCAACTTAGCAAAACACTAAAAAAAACTATTTTTTAAAAAAAGTTCTGGGGATGTAGCTCTATGACAAACCTGTTCCTTAGTTCCTGGATTCAATCTCAGGGCCGCAAAAAAAAAAAAAAAAAAAGGAACTACTGCTAGGTATATACACAAAAGAATTAAAAGACTCTTATCACAGTGACATATGTGCACCCATGTTTATAGCAGCCCAGTTTGTGATTGCTACATCTTGGAAACAACCCAAGTGTCCATCAACTGGAGACTGGATAAAAAAGCTGTGGTTCTTCTACAGAATGGAGTACTACTCTGCCATAAAAAATGATAAGTTTGAA